>ML425091.1:0-32082 GCA_005239525.1 Nicotiana knightiana
GATTTTGATAAATATACTAATATATATGACTGTGATAAGGGTGGATAGAGGAAATATATATGACTGTGATAAGGGTGGACAGGGGAAATATATATATGATTGTGATAAGGGTGGACAGGGGAAATATATATGATTGTGATAAGGGTGGACAGGGGAAATATATATGACCGCGATAAGGGTGGACAGGGAAAAATAAATATATGACTATGATAGGGGAGGATACTTGTGTTTTACTGAATTTGAATGATATTTTACTGGTTATGAAACTCAAGGATTTGAAGCTTACAGATTTGAAAAGAATTTACTGTTTTACTCTATTATCTTTCGTATTCCGTACTTACGACTATTTTGAAAGTCATAACCTTGGAAATTCTTTTGGAAATTTGTGTGAGATTTTGGTGACAGTTGAGGCCTGGAATAGGCGACTGAGTTTATTTTATTTATTCATTGTTGCAGTTATACTTTCTTGTTTGCGTAGATTTGTTTTATTGCGTTAATATATATATATATGTATTGTCACATATTAAGTTATAATTGCCCCGCCTTAGCCTCGTCACTACTTCGTCGAGGTTAGGCTCGACACTTACTCAGTACATGGGGTCGGTTGTACTGATACTAGTCTCTGTGCTCTTTTGCACAGATTCAGGTACTAGTCAGCAGTAGAGGATTCTAGGTCACCACCCAATTCGTTTGTAGACACGAGGTATATCTGCCGACGTTCGCAGATTTTGAGAGTCTTCTCCTATTATTGTTTACAGTGTTTTGTTATACTCATAACAGTTACACTATTTCTTTCGGCCATTATTTGTAGTATTCTTTAGTAGTTCGTGGATTATGACACCAGATCCTGGGGCAGTCTTAGTGGTTTTTACACAATTAGTTCATGATACGTTGTATTTAAATGGTCACTGTTATCATTTTATTTTATTTTCGTTGGGAATTGTTTTAATTAGGCTCAACTGAAATTTATTTATGTATGCTCAAGTAATAAATCAAGGAAATTAGTTAATCGACTTCGAACATTGGCTTGCCTAACAAGTGTGGTGTTAGGCGCCATCACGGTCCCTAAGGTTTGGAATTTGGGTCGTGACAGCAGTGTCACGATTTTTGCATGATACTAAGCTCTATCTCAATCTTGCATGAGGCTAAGCCCTGTCTCAACACCTGCATGAGGCTAAGCCTACCTCCTTATTTGCATAAGGCTAAGCATTGCCTTCATCTTGCATGAGACTAAGCCCTGTCTCAAACCATTTGCATGAGGATAAGCCCTGCCTCCTATTTGCGTAAGGCTAAGAACTGTGTTTATCTTGCATGAGGCTAAGCCCTGCCTCTCTACTTACATAAGGCTAAGAATTTCCTTCTCTTTGCATGCGACTAAGCACTGTCCCGATTTTTGCATGAGACTAAGCTTTGTCTCTATATTGCATAAGGCTAAGCCATGCCTCCTCTTTGCATAAGTCTAAGAACTGCCTTCATCTTGTATGAGGCTAAGCCCTGCCTCTCTACTTGCATAAGGCTAAGCACTGCCTTCTGTTTGCATGGGACTAAGCATTGTCCCGAATCTCGCACGAGACTAAGCACTGCCTTTCTTGCATTGTTTCTCTTCTCTCGGGCTAAGCTCTGCCCTCAACTTCACACAAGACTAAGCTTTGTCTTGCTGCCTCCATCATCATGTCTCTGAAATTCATGGGCTGAAATATCGCCAACTGGTCCGAAGGCATCATAGTCCGAAGACAACATCCTCATAGCCAGAATACGTCATTCCATGGCCTAAGGATCTCTTAAACTTGCATATCATTATTCAAAGGCGTCATGGTTCGGAGGCACCATTTTCATGGCCCGAGAAAATCATTTCATGACCTGCAAATCCCTTACCGCAAAACTCATGGCCCGGGACGTCATGATCTAAGGACGTCATCCTCAATCGTCCAAAGACAGTTATCATGGTCTGAAGGGAATTTGCATCATGTCTAAATTTACGCGAATTTATACGTATATGCTTACAGTACATCTTTTGACTTGCAGGTGACGCAGTGAGTAAAGGTTATCCCAACAGGAGTAATCCCGCTCCAGTTCCTTCAAATTATTTCAAAACCTGACCACTCACCATAACCGTTTCGCCTATTCGAAACCTTGTGTCCATCCTTGTGATGACTCCATTGGTTTATTTCACATGTAAATCCAAACTACACGCGGCCTGATTCCTGTAAAACCAGGGATATGTAGGCAGCTCGAAAACCAGAGTGCAACCTATATCTCTCAGATCGCTCTATTCGATCAAAATTGGCCATCATATCTTTACCCGAGAACTCTTTCATCCATCCCGGGTAAAGAGGGGCAGCCGTTGATATCCAAGTTATTCCTATATTATTTCCAAAATGCATATATACTTTCAAAATAATGGATGAGCATCAATTAATATTTTTTCATAATTTTCTGTAATTTTAAAAGGATTTTTAATTAATTTATTCCATTATTTTATTTTCCAAATAATTACTAATTGCATTACAAATGATTTTATAATAATTTTATTGCTTAATTTATCATCTATATTTATATTAAGATTTAATTATTTCATGATAATTATATTTACATTTGTAGGTTATAATTGCAATAACTTTGCAATAATAGCCCATGTGTGCATAATTACTTGATTTTACACGAAAATGAACTTTTATATTTTTATAATATAAGTAACTATTTTAAATCATTTTCATGCATAATAGAATTTTTATAAGTTATTAGCTATTTTTATAAATTATTTTATCAAATTAATTGGGTATTTAACATATAGCCTCTTTTAATTTGATTTTCGGACCTTAGCCTAATTTCCACCCCAGCCCAATTACACTAACCCATAACCCATTACCCTGATCCATACACGCCCCAACCCAGATACAATACTGGCCGTTGATCTCAAAAGATCAATGGTCCAAGATTTACCTTCCATTTTAATTAACCAAACAACCCCTAAACCCTATTTATTTTTTAAAACCCGCCACCCTGAAACCCCTCTCCTCCTCTCTTATCTCTCACCCCCTTCTAACCCTAGACCGCCGTCATCAAAATCCCTTCGATCCATGGGTTTCTTCTTCGATTCCAGGCCTTATCTGGCCTCCTATCTCTACTGGTGTTCCGATTTTCCTGTTGCTCGAGGGTAATCTCGAGAATCATGAGCTAGATTTGGTTCAAACCTCTCATGTTCTCGATTAATCTGTTTGTATTCACGTCCATGTCTGTGAGTATTATCATCTTGTGTTTTCATGGCTTCAAATCTCTTGTTTAAAACTCAATTTTTTCTACCTCTGTTTACTTTGCACAAACCTAACTATTTCTGGCTAAATCAGTTCAGATCTTTTTAGATCTGAAGTGTTTTGAGTTTTTTTAGTATTTTCCCTTTTAGATTCTTCCGTTTTACTACTATTATCAACCGATTTCACTTTTTCCTAAAGCTAGGGTTTTGATTCCTAATAAGGGTCTCTGCAAAATGTTTTAAAGCAAATCTGGCCTTCTTCTTTACCGTTAAGACTGATTTTCTTGTTTTGGTTTCATCTATGTGCTTCAATAAGCTTAGGGTTTTCAATTACTCGGCTGTTTATTTCACTGTTCTCACCCGTTCACTTTAGCTCTGTCAATTCGAGTGGTTAATTGATTTATTTACCTTCGGGGCTTTGATTATTATGACCAACCTATGAATGATTTCTGGACTTATTGCTTACTTTATTAATTTATTGGTGTTTAACCCTAATTGATTGATTAATTTATTTTTGCATACCTTATTTATATGCCCTTGATTTTCCTACCTTATTTGGTTTACTCTATTGTATCCTACAAAAACCTTTCATTGTTCTGATTTTCAAACACACGGTGAGACACAAGCTCATGCTTACAGACTTACACTCACACTTACACTCTCATAATTTCTTCACCTCACAACTTAAAAAGCTCTCTGTTTTTCCACAAAGAACTCTCTTTGTGCTGCTACTCTGGTTTATGCACTGTTTAGTCGGCTGAAATCCAAGGCTAACCTCTTTGGATCCAAACTGTCATTACATTCCTATTTACTTTCTTCCTAACTGGTATGACTTAACTCCTGTTATTCTTTCTATTCTATATGTTCATGTGACTAATTTATTTCGACCTCAACCTGCTTCTGTTTGATACATGATTCTTGTCTGTTTCTTTCTCAACTGCTATATCTTAATTCTTGTTATCTTGTTCTGTTCTGCATGTTTATTTCAACCTTAGCATGCTTTTGCCTGATGTATGATGCATGTTTATGTCACGCCCCGAACTCCCACCATCGGGCCATGATGGCGTCTAACGTTGAACCCGCTAGACAAGCCAACGTGTACAGATAAACTAGCATATTAACATCAATTTAATAGGATAAACTAAACGGTTCACTGTTTAACAGCGGAAATAAATACGGTCTCAAGCTAAATAAGGAGAACATGATACAACAATGCGTAAACTTTCCCAAAAACTGGAGTCACAAACTCATGAACTGTCTATAAGAGTGCTAAATACAAGTCTGGAAGGAAATACATGTCTGCCTCTGAATCTAGAGGAAAAATAAGAAAGAATCGAAGACAAAAGGGATGGAAGAGACGCCAAGGCTCACGAACGCCAGCGGGTATACCTTGAAGCCTCTATGATAAGCTGGAAGACACTCCCACTAGTGATGTCCTCCGGGTCCGGCTGCGTAATCTGCACAACATAAAGAAGTGCAGGTGTAGCATCAGTACAACCGACCCCATGTACTGGTAAGTGCCTAGCCTAACCTCGGCGAAGTAGTGACGAGGCTAGAACCAGACTACCAAATAAACCTGTGCAGTTCAAATAAATAGATATACATATATACAACGGATAAGAAATATAGGGAGAAAACAATTAATAAAGGAAGGGGAACATGCTGTGGGGAGATAACAGTTTCATATAAGAAATCTCAATAAGGAAAAGAGCAACAAAGCCAGCATATCAATAAGGACAAGGAATCACAAACTTGTACGGCATCACCCTTCGTGCTTTTACTTCCGTCCTCACTATGCAATGTATAATGTAAATAATGTAAATCATGGCACGGAATCACCCTTCGTGCTTTTACTCTCTTTCCTCACAGTATAATCAATGAATATCGGTACGGAATGGTGCATCACACGGCACGACATCACCCTTCGTGCTTTACACGCTTTCCTCACAATGTCAAACAATGCACGACATCACCCTTCGTGCTTTAGCACTCATCCTCACCCAAACAACAATCACAAACAAGGGCAAGGGAGTAAACATAGTAGAAATAATAACCCCGGCAAGGGAACAATATCAAACAATGCACGGCATCACCCTTCGTGCTTTAACACTCTTCCTCACAATATCAAATAGTGCACAGCATCACCCTTCGTGCTTTAACACTCTTCCTCACAATATCAAACAGTGCATGACATCACCCTTCGTGCTTTAACACTCTTCCTCACCCAAACAGCAATCACAAACAAGGGCAAGGGAGTAAGCAGAATAAAATAGAAATCCCGGCAAGGGAACATCAATTAAATAATTAAATCCCGGCAAGGGAACAATAACAGTAATCTCAACATCCCAATAAGGGAGACAATATCAAAAGCAGCAATGACCCGACAAGGGTATATTTTAGTAGCTCTTTCTCTTTCTTTCACTTCATTTCATAATTTACTCTATTACTTGAGCCAATGCTCCAACGGATACAATTATCTCATATATCTTCATCATTCGTATTACAACCTGAGCCAATGCTCAAAAGGATACAATTATCTCATATATCTTCATCATTCGTATTACAATATGATCCAATGCTCCAACAGAGTTTAAAGATTACACCTTCATCATTCGTATTACAATCCGAGCCAATGCTCCAAAGGATACATTTTATCTCATATACCTTCAATATTCATATTACAATCTGATCCAATGCTCCAAAAGATACAATTATCTGATATATCTTCACAACATATAGAAATCATCAATTAAGCATGGAAATTACCACCAAATCAGAATATTCACAATATAAGGACTCACAGTCATGCTAGACACCAATGTATAGATACTCGTCACCATGCCTATACATCGTATTTGACAATTAGAAAGTAGCAAATTATACTCAACTCCTATTCCCTCAAGCTAAGGTTAGACCAAACACTTACCTCGGGTCCAAAGTATAGCAATCAACCCGAAACCACACGTTTGCCGCGAGAATCTGACTCCAAATGGCCCAACTCTATTAAAATAAATTTCATACCGTAAATAACATCTCATGCACTGATTCTACTATTAAATTTAAGGTTACGACGCGAAATTAGGTGAAATGACCAAAACTCCCCCCAGGCCAGCATCTCGGAGTCGGGTAAACTTTACATTTTCAGAACCCTTGTATTCTCACGAGTCTAGCCATATAAAAATCTCTCAAATCGGAGGTCAATCACCCACTCAAATCCCAATTTTTTAAAAACCTAAGTTCTACCCAAAACACCCAATTTTCACCCATGGAAATCTTTGATTTTAAGTTGAAAACATGTTAAATGATGTTAATGATTGAAAGAATTGAGTAAAAACCAACTTACAAATGATTTGGAAGTAGTCTTGTTCTTGGAAAAATCACCTAAGAGTGTTTGAGTTTGAGAAAATATGAAATATGAAGTAAAAAAATTCGATTTTGTACAGTGCAGGCTACTGGTTGGCATGGGAATTGCGAACAGGGGTTCACAATTGCGAACCCTTCAGACATTCCCATCATTCGCATTTGCGAACCTCTTGGTCGCATTTGCGATCAGGCCTGCCCAGTTCAATCTTCGCATTTGCGAACCTCTTGGTCGCATTTTCGATCAGGCCTGCCCAGATCAATCTTCGCATTTGCGAACCTCTTGGTCGCATTTGCGATCAGGCCTGCCCAGGTCAATCTTCGCATTTGCGAACCTCTTGGTCGCATTTGCGATCAGGCCTGCCCAGATTAACCTTCGCATTTGCGAACCTCTTGGTCGCATTTTCGATCAAGCCTGCCCAGACCAATCTTCGCATTTGCGAGTTCGCATTTGCGAATCCTGCAGATCAGTCACACCAGCAGATTTCCAAGTTCAAAAATGCAATCTTTGGCCTATCCAAAACTCACCCGAGCCCTCGGGGCTCCAAACCAAATACACACACTACCTCAAAAAAATCCTATGAACTTATCCGTGCGATCAAATCGCTAAAATAACATCATATACATCGAATTAAACCTCAAAATCCATGAATTCTATCAAAATTCATAAAACATCAAATTTCCATTTTAAGTCCGAAACACGTCAAACGAAATCCGTTTTCAACCAAACTTTACAGAAAGGACTTAAACCATATATAAGACCTATGCCGGGCGCCGGAACCAAAATACGGGTCCGATACCATCACATTCTAATCAGATTTCATTTTCATTTTCCTTAAATATTTTCAGAAAACAATTTTACTCAAAAATTCATTCCTCGGGCTTGGGACCTCAAAATTCGATTCCGGGCATACGCACAAATCCCATATTTTCCTACGGACCCAGAGACTGTCAAATCACGGGTCCGGGTCCGTTTACCTAAATATTGACCGAAGTCAAATTTATTCATGTTAATATCAAATCTTAGCATTTTTTCATTGATTTTCATATTTAAGCTGTCCGGCTACGTGCTCGAACTGCACACACAAATCGAGGAAACTACAAATGAGGTTTTTAATACTCAGAAGTATGGTAATAAAATAGGTGATGACCCCTTGGGTCGTCACGGTTTACCTCTCTCTGAAACTAGTATGCTCTAATTCCTACTACCCTATCATGTTCTATGTTTTGTTTGGTTAGTTATTTCAAACTTCAACATGTTATCTGTTTAATACATGCCTATATGATTTCACTTAGTGATAAAGCGAATTAGGTTATCTCTAATAATGTGAAACTCTGTATAATCAGTTGTATGCATGTGTAGCCAATTCTGTCTGTTAATTTAAGTGCCCTTGCTCTTTGTGAATCACTTTAAATAATGATATGAGTATTTAGTTTGAATAAGTACTAATCGGTTTAGACTATGTGCTCTATCTGTTCCTTGGCCCAACTCTATTTGCAACCATGTAGTCAGAACCTATTTGCTTCTGAAAATAAAACTGTTTTCCAAACTATCTCCCTTACCCCCGCTATTGGATGTTTTCTTAACTGTTTGTGATCATGCATATTAGAGACACTGTCTATAGGTCTTTTGGTAATTCTGCATTAGAACCCATGTTCTTAGGATCAACACATATTTACAACCTCAATGTGCATTAGTGGTCATGTATATAGGATCCTATTTGTTTGAGCTAATAAACTTTCCTGGGAATTTTCTTTAAAAATTATGCCCAATGTGATTATAAGATATCATGCCTATAGGAAATGAAAATCAGTTTCAACTTAGATATCATGCCTATAGGAAATAAAAAATCAGTTTCAACTTAGATACCATTCCTACAGGAATAAAAGGAATCAATTTCAAAACGTAAAAATCACGTCTATAGGATTTAAACTAATAGATATCATGCCTATAGGGTAAATTAGTTGTAAGTTTAGAAATCATGCTTGTAATCAGTTTCAACACTTAGAAATCATGCCTATAGGAGTTAACTAATTCTGCAAAATTAGAAAGCATGCCTATAGGATCTAAAGAAGATAAAAACACGTCTGTTAAAATCAGTAACTCGTTTATGAACTATATTATAGGTCTATAATTAACAGTTATAGATACCATGCCTATAGGATTCTGTTATGGTTATCACTTAGGAAAACCTATAGGTTTATCAAGAATTCTGGGCCTAAAACTGTGATCTCTTACTGCTTGAAACTTGCACAGATTCAGAACTTAATCAAAATTAGTAGGCAAATTGATAGGTCCCGATGCTCGCCTTAAACAAATTGCTTCTCTATATTCTGTTTCTGCTCATCAAGATATCCTGCCTATAGGATCCTAAATTAATGAAATTTGCTGATTGAACTGCGTGCATTTGTTGACTATTTGTGGAGGTTAACATGAGCCTTAATTGTTCTTCTGTGACAGTCCTATTTGAATTTTGTTTGTCGCCTAGATTTTCTCATTTTAAGCAACCTAGGTCAGTATAAAACCACCTTAAATAGAGGTCCTAAGCACCTCCAGGACCATAGGTAAGGGACGAATAGTGCATGCATAAGGCACGTGTTAGAGCTACAAGAACGCTTAAGTAACAACAGAAAGATAGTAGTTGGGTAGTAAAGGAGATGATGACATGTGCGCTAATACTATGTGTAGCACCCCAACCTCGGGAAATTTTTCGAGTATTGCATGGAAATGATCCGATAGGCTAAAACACTTACGACCCCTTTAATTCCTGTTTAAAATAATAGTTGTCTAAATTGCTTTATTTTCCTTTAAATACTAATTTTCTTAGTTAAGTTCGGCCAGGACCCATCGTTGTAGACCTCGAGGGGTGCCTAACACCATTCCCTCAAGGTAACTTCGAGCCCTTACCCGATCTCTTGTGATGCAAATTCGTTTCACGAGTTAATTACTCTAGGTGCCCTAACGCACCTTAATTTGTTAGGTGTCGACTCTTCAAACCCCATATCCTATCCCAAAAGGAAGGGAGTTGTCTCAGAAATGTCGAAACCCGATTTCGCGAGAAAAAGGGGGTGCGACAGTGTCTCATAGAGAAGATGACGAGAAACAATATGAACTTCTGAATCCCGTATTAATAGGCCATGACATAAGTGATGAACGGTCATTTAGACACCCGACTATGACGTAAGCGACAAACGTCTCGTTGGTCCAGTTATCAAGGCATTAAATACCTGTCAGTTGCTGGTCGGCCACTACAGGTTCTGAACCGTCATCAACAAGCTATAAATACCCTAACCTTTATTCATTCAAACTTGACGTTCATAGCTCCTCATATAGTTGTTTTTCAAAAATTCCTTAGCTTTGCAACTATTGCACATAAATTTCTTGAACTTATAGCAAACTGCATACCTTTGCGATTTCCTTTTCTTCTGTTCTACAATAGAGAAAACTTATAAGACTGTACCGCAAAAGGAGGATGCCTCTTCATCACGACCCCCCTGCGGAGGGGCTGCAACGGAACCTCATCCTGAGGAGTTCATTCCGGCAGGGTTCTCGACCGTTGCCTATTTTAAGGTTGAAAAGACTTCCTTAGTACCGGGACGACGCAAGCTAATCCCGAGGTTCATATGCACAATAACCGATGATATCCTCACCAAGGTTAAAGAGGATTGCAACTGGGCCAACAAACATGTGGCGATGGTTCGCCCAAGGAGTCGATCACTACCCACGTGGAGAATTTTCTAAGTGTTTACACTTAGCCCTTCACGTTGGGTCCCTTAGACCCGATCATCATTGCCTTCTGCAAGAGGTACAATGTGACTCTTGGCTAGATCCACCCTTCCTTCTAGAGAATAGTGATTCTCCTTCGATTCTTTGTAAGCATGATCAAGGGGTGTCCATTCACCCTCGATCATCTTATGCTCTTCTACAGTCCCCGACTCTATGGAGGGGGGCTGATCAAGCTTGCTCGCTGGGCCAGTAGGGCCCCGTTCTCGAGTATAGTCGAGGCTCGTGACCGAGGTTGGATTGGCCGATTTGTTCGAATAAAGACTTCGGACATGATCCCTACCGAGGACATGCCCTTTCCCGAGAAATGGATCTTGAAATATAAGTAGTACTTTGCCTTGAAAATCCGATCTTGTTGTTTTCCCTCTTATATTCTTTCTTATCAATGGTTTTGGTGTTGCAGTTGTGGCCCAGATGGCGGACGTAGTTCCTCAACTCAAGGAATGGGTCGAGGGTGTTATGTCACAGAGACCATATTCCGAGAATGCTTGGATGGAATTATCGAAGGGTTGATGGGAGGCCAGTAATCATGGTAAGTTTTCTTTCCTAATGTAATAATGTTTGATTTCCTCCTTTCGCTGTAGAATTCTTATCTATTTTCTCTAGTAGGTATCCCCAAGGACGTTTCTATGAGGCCTTCATCCGATGATGAAAATGTTCCTCTCGAGTCCCCTGCTCCAAAGCAGGGTGATGGAAAGAAGATAAAAAGGGCTCCGAGTTCCCCAAACTAAGAAAAGAAATAATCGAAGAAGAGGTCGTGCAAGCCCAAGGGAAGAACCGGCGCTCTATCCTCAGACTCAATCCACCGGCTAAGGGAAGAGTCTGAAGAAGAAGAAAAATCCAAGTTGGTGGCTCGCGTGCGGGCAGGTGTCGTGATACAAGGGCCCTCCGAGCCGGCGGTGGTCGATGAGAGAGTTTCAGCCGAACCTCCCGGACCAGAAGGGGGTGAGGACACTCCGTCCCAAGCTAGGGGGTCGACAAAGAGAGTGGGTTCAATGCTTCTCGAGCAGAGGAAGGTGCCCCGAGAGACGAGCTTGGGGCGATCGACATTATCGGGTCCCCTAAGATTTCAGACGCCATGATTCGCGAGGCCGGTATGTTAGAAATACGTTATTATGAGGGGCCTCAGGGGGCGATTTATATCCACCAATTCTTGGATGGATTAGATTCCACTGCTTCGGAAGATGTCACCAAGCTTGGTGACTTGCCGGTGTTGAGGAAGGTACCGTCATCGGGTTCCAGCGGGTCTTCATCGAGCCTAAAATTGGTGGATGGATTCCCGGCCCCAAGTGTTAACCCCGACCGCATGCGGTCGATAATTTTCTCTGTTCCGGAGAATGCCTGAGTTTTATCTACCCCGGGGGGTTTGCTAGCTACCTCAGTTTCTTGGGGACCAAAGACGACCAGGCCGTGATGGACGCGGTGGAAGCAACCTGTCTATTCAATGAGGCCCAACATGCTTTGAATCAGATAACTTCGAGTATTTCACGATAGTGAATATTAATTGCACATAGTAGCTAACGATCTTATCATGTTGGACAGAGGTTTGAACAGATTGGGCACCTCAGACACAGGTAGATACAATACAATCTGAGGCTGAAGAGTTCAAGAAAAATATGGATCTCTTAGCCTCGAAAAAAGGAAGTTTTCTAAGAACAACTGGAGTCAATAGAGGCTCAACTTTGGGCTGCAAAGGAGAAACCTTGGTGCAGGACAAGTGGATCGAGGAGCTCCAATCTGAGCTTAACTCGGCTATTTCTGTCCAAGAGAGCCTGGACACGGAGCTTGAGGCAGCCAAATCTGAGGCGGCCGTGGCCAATACCAAGGCCGATGCTAGAGTGGCCCAATTCAAGGTTGATGTTGAGGCTATTCAGGCACAGGCCAATAGCATGGTGGATCATGTAAGGTGGGAAGCTCTAAATGAATCCCTCGAGGGAGTCCATGCTCAGGGCTTTGACATATTGGCGGAAATCAAGAATTCCAACGTAGAATAAGCGAGGGACCAGAAAATGGATCTTCCCGAGGAAGGCTCCGAGAGCTTGTTTGAATCTGAAAGTAGGGAAGACCCCGAAGATGATGACGCTGCCTCGGATGAGGACCAGGCCACTTAGTTCTTTAGATGCTTTTGCTTTTTGCATCTTTTTAGGCCGTTTTGGCCATTGTACATTCCTATATCAGGTCATTCTGGCATTTGTAAAAAGATTATATATACAAGGATTTATTTTCCTTTTGTCTTTCAAATTTCCCTTTGCTTATTTACTTGTATTCATAAGGTCCGGAACGCCTTAAAATAAAATAATTTAGGCTATGTCCGAAAGTTCAAACAAACCCTGTATTTTCCTTACTTTGGTTTAAGGCGTCTTGGGGGCTCGGTGTTATCAGAACCTTTTCCCCAAGTAGGTAGTCGAGATTGTAGTTTGCCGAGGGTAGCCTTTAGAACCGGTTGTGAAAATTTTTCTTTTTCGAAGGCCTAGCTTTGTTACGGGTTTCAAACGTCTCCGAGCCGTGTTAATTTGGTTGTAGCCTTTTAGTTCGGGAGCTGCCCATTGGACTATTTTCCCGAGCTACCTGGGCTTCCACAAGATAGCACTCCCCGAGTGAGGTGGTCGTGGCCTTTAAAAACTGTGGAGTTGCCTAGTAGGTCTTATGCCCCCGAGGACCAGTGGTTTGGGCTATTCGAGTTTTTTGGACGGCAGTCCCCGAGTGAGGGAGTGGTCATTCGTATTCCGGTTATCGATTTCCTTTGGGATCGTTATGTTTAGGAGATTGGAAGTATGAAACTCTTTAAGGGATGTAAAGAGGAAAATTTTAAAACATAATATGAATGCAAGGAAAGTACTTCTCTTTATTACTTGTGCAAAACAGTCATATATGTGCATGTTCTATGCCAGGGCTCGAGCAATCTATGTGGGCACAGTTCGTTTGACCATTTGGCCCTTATAATAAATCCTATCTATCGAGACCCCCCAGTATTCGAGATTGATTGTAAAGGAACCTCGAATATTGTTGAATTCATATTTGGTATAGATTCATAATCGGACTTGATTATTAGTTCGCACGATCCATTGTTTCCTCGTTAAAAACCTTGCCGAAGAACCCATTTGGAACAAAACCGGTCTAAGGAAAACAGAGTGCAACGCGTGCTTTCAGACCTAAAGATTTCGTGTGGACCACCTGCAAGTGTTAGTACGAAATAAAAAAGAAATGGAATGGGGTCGTACCTTAGCAGTAATACCGTTTTAGGTGAGATATATTCCAATTGCTCAGTAGTTGTTCTCTGTTCATCATTTCGAGCTTGTAGGACTCTTTCCTGGTGACCTCGAGAATCTAGTACGGTCCTTCCCTATTCGGACCCAATTTCCCTTCGTTTGGATCCTGGGTGACTTTCCTTAGCACTAAGTCCCCGACATTAAAATATCGAAGGTTGGCTCTTCGGTTGTAGTACCTATCGATCTGTTGTTTTTGGGCCATCCGTACAAGGGAGGCTTCACGCCTTTCATTCAATAACTCCAAGCTCATACTTATGGCCTCTTCATTTGACTCCTTTGTTGCATATCGATATTTGATACTTGGATCCCAAACTTCGACCATAATTAGGGCTTCGGCGCCATAAATCAATGAGAACGGAGTAGCCGAGGTACTGGTCTTCGTAGTCGTGCGGTATGCCCAAAGGACTTCGGGTAGGATCTCCATCCATTTCCCTTTGGCATCGATTAACCTCTTCTTAAGGTTTTGGATTATGGTTTTGTTGGTCGATTTGGCTTGCCCGTTTCTGCTAGGATGATAAGATGTCGATAAGAATATTTTGATCTTATGATCTTTGAGAAACTTAGTCACTTTGCTGCCGATGAACTGTTTCCCGTTGTCACACACAATTTCAGATGACATCCCGAACCGACATATGATGTGGTCCCAAATGAAGTTGATGATTTCCTTCTCTCTAATCTTTTCGTATGCTTGTGCATCAACCCACTTAGAGAAATAATCAGTCATAAATAAGATAAATTGAGCCTTACCTGGTGCCCATGGAAGAGGGCCAATGATGTCCATTCCCCACTTCATGAATGTCCATGGCGACAATACTGAGTGCAGCAATTCCCTGGGTTGGCGAATCATCGGTGCGTATATTTGGCATTTGTCACATTTTCGAAAGACTCATTCGCCTCTTTTTTCATATTGATCTAGTAATAGTTGGCTCTGATTACATTTTGAACCAATGATTCGACGCCTGAAAGATTTCCGCAAGTTCCCTCGTGAACTTCCCTCATAACATACTCGGTATCTCCTGGTCCCAAACATATCACTTGTGGTCCATCGAACATTCTTCTAAACAAGTTTTCGTCTTCGGACAAGGCGAATTGGGCTTCCTTTGGGTGCAGGGCCCTCGATTCTTTTGGATCTGAGGGAAGTTTCCCGGTCTTCGAATACTCTATGTATTTATTTATCCAATCCCAGGTTACGATCGTAGAGTTTATTTCGCCGTGACCTTCTTCGATTACCGACCTCATGAGTTGCACAACGGCCCTTGAGTTCAGCTCGCCGTCCTTGACCGACGACCCTAGTTTGCGAGGGCATCGACTTCACTATTTTGATCTCGAGGTACGTGATGCATAGTCCATTGTTTGAATCGATGTAACGTTACTTGTAACTTATCTAGGAACCTTTGCATTCGTTCCTCTCTGACTTCAAACGTTCCGTTAACCTGATTCACCACAAGGAGGGAGTCACACTTAGCTTCGATCACCTCCGCCCCCAAGCTTTTGGCTAGTTCGAGACCTGCAATCATGGCCTAATATTCGGCCTCATTGTTAGTCAATTTCACAGTTCTGATAGATTGTCTAACCACGTTGCCCATGGGCGGATTTAGTACTATGCTATGTCCAGGTCCCTTTGTCTTCAATACACCATCCGTAAAGAGGGTCCTAATTCCCGAGGACGTGCCCGAGTTTACCAACAACTCTCTTTTGACCTCGGGTATTAGGGCAGTGTGAAGTCAGCCACGAAGTCTGCCAAAATTTGAGACTTAATGGTTGTTCGGAGTCAATATTTGATATCTTACCCACTGATCTCTACGGCCCACTTGGCCAATCGCTCCGAAAGCTCGGGCTTATGCATTATATTTTTCAATGGGTAAGTTGTCACAGCACATATAGGTGACATTGAAAGTACGGTTTCAGTTTCATCGAGGCGCTTAGCAAAGCGAGCGCCAATTTTTCTAGGAGGGGATATCTAGTTTTGGCCTCACCCAAGGTCCGGCTAACATAATAAATCGGAAATTGTGTACCTTGCTCTTCCCGAACTAGGACTCCACTTGCTACTATCTCCGATACTACTAATAAGTACAGTTGTTCGTCTGCCTTCGGCAGTGTGAAGTAGAGGCGGGCTCGATAGGTATCGTTTAAGCTCTTCCAAGGCCCATTGGCATTCCGGAGTCCATGTGAAGTTATTTTTCTTCTTCACTAACGAGAAAAAATGATGACTCTTATCGGAGGACCTCGAGTTAAATCACCCCATGGCGGCTATGCGCCCAGTTAGCCTCTGTACAGCCTTCACATTGTCTCCTACCGTGATATCCTCGATAGCTTTGATCTTGTTGGGGTTGATCTTGATTCCCCGGTTGAATACCATGAATACGAGAAATTTACCTGAACCGACTCTGAAAGCGTATTTTTTCGGATTCAACTTCATGTTGTACTTCATCAATATACTGAAGGTTTCCTGTAAATGCTTCAAATGGTACTCTGCTCACAGGGACTTAACTGACATATCATCAATGTAAACTTCCATAGATTTCCATATTTTTCTACGAACATCCAGTTTACTAGGCATTGGAAAGTAGCACCAACATTTTTTAATCCGAATGGCATTACGTTATAACACTATGTGCCATACAAAGTGATGAACGAGGTCTTTTCCTGATCATCCGGGTTCATTTGAATTTGGTTGTACTCGGAATAGGCATCGAGAAAACTGAAGATCTCGTGGCCGGCCATGGCATCGATTATGCAATCGATGTTAGGAAAAGGAAAAGAGTCCTTGGGGAATGCTTTATTTAAATCCGTGTAATCCACACACATTCTTAGTTTGTTCCCTTTCTTAGGGACTACTACTACCTTTGCTAGCCATTCGGGGTATTTGACTTCCCAGATGGACCCTATTTTAAGAAGCTTAGTTACCTCGTCTTTGATGAAGGCATGCTTGATCTCGGACTAGGGTCTCATTTTCAGCTTCACCAAATGGAACTTCGGGTTCAAATTTAGTTTATGAGTGGTGATATCTGGTGAAGTTCCTATCATGTCGGGATGGGACCAAGCAAAACAATCCACGTTAGCTACAAGAAATTGAATGAGTTTTTTTGTGAACTCGAGATTTAACCTCGTGCCCAGGTATACCTTTCGATCGGGCAGATGTTCGATCAGTATGACCTGCTCCAGCTCTTCAACCGTTGATTTGGTAGCATCGAAATCATTGGAGATTATGAAGGATCGAGGAACCTTATAATCATCGTCTTCGCCAGTCCCCTGCTTATCTAGTTAGGTTGAGGTCGGCGTCGGTGATTGCTATTTGGCTTCCTGTTTTCTTTCAAATCTAAATCCTTTGTCAATGAGAGTGTTGATATTGGAATCACTTCATCGACGGCAAATATTTCATTCGCGGCGGGCTGCTCCCCATAGATTGTTTTAATCCCCTCTAGTGTTGGGAATTTTAACACCTGGTGAAGGGTCGAGGGAACAACTCTCATGTTGTGAATCCACAGTCTCTCGAACAAGGTGTTATATCTCATGTCCCCTTCGATCACATAACACTTGGTCTCCTGGATAGTCCCGGCTGCATTTAGTGATAATGTTATTTCCCCTTAGTAGTTTCACAAGCCATGTTGAATCTATTCAGCACTCTGGTCGCGGGCACAATTTGTTCATGTAGGCCGAGTTTTTCCATGACCCTTGATCGAATGATGTTGGCCGAACTACCTGGATTAATTAACACACATTTAACTCGAGTTTTATTCATGAGTATAAATATTACCTGTGCATCATTATGGGGCTACATGATTCCTTCTGCATCCTCATCATTGAAAGACGAGGTTCCTTCTGGTACGTAATCTCGAGTCCTTTTCTCCCTCGTGATTCACACCTTGGTGCGTTATAACACTGAACCTTGGGGAACATCGACCCCTCTGATAATTATATGAATGACGTGCTGGGGTTCTTCTTGCTCATTTTATTTATTGGAATCCCTGTTTCTGAAATGATTCTTGGCTTGATCACTCAGAAACTCCTGAAGGTGCCCGTCGTTGAATAACCGAGATAATTCTTCTCTTAACTGTCGACAATCTTCCGTTCAGTGGCCATGGGTGCCATGGTATTTTTAGATTTGGTTGGGGTTTCTCTAGGCTGGATCAGTTTGTAAAGGTCGAGGCTATTTGGTATCTTTGATGCGTCTGATAGCCGATACGATGGTGGCTACGTGAACATTAAAGTTATATTTTGATAATCGTGGTGCTTCTTTAGGTCCGACAGGCCTGTCGAAGCCGTTCTTACTCAACATTAAAGCCCTTCGTACATGATTTCGCCCAGATCCACTGTTTCTCATGATCTCCATTGTATGGCTAGTACCGATCCCTGTTCAACCTCGGCTATCGTTCAATGTCCCTCTCCATTCTATCAACGGTCCTAATAGGATAAACAGACCCGAAAAGAGCCCCAAGCTGGTCGTCTCGACCCTGATCTTTGATTGATACCGATTATTCACATCGGCGAAGTAACAACCGGGTATTCTATCAAATTATGTTTCTACTACTACGAAGCAACTAAGCTTTGTACCTTGAGTCCTTGAGTGAAAGCTTGAACAACCCAATCATCGACGACCGATGGAAGATCAATTCGTTCCATTTGGAATCGAGACACGAATTCTCTGAGTATTTCGTTGTCCTTCTGCCTTACCTTGAAAAGGTCTGACTTCCTAGTTTTCGACCTTGATAGCCCCTGCCTGCACCTTTACAAAAGAATCTGCAAGCATAGCAAATGAATCAATAGAATTAGGCGGTAAACTGTGGTACCATATCATAGCTCCCTTTGAAAAGGTCTCCCTGAATTTCTTTAGCAAAACAGATTCGATCTCTTCATCCTCTCGTTCATTCCCTTTAATAGTACATGTGTAAGAGGTCACATGCTCGTTCGGGTTGGTCGTTCTATTGTATTTAGGAATCTCGGGCATGCAGAAATTATTTGGAATCGGTTTGGGAGCCGCGCTCGGGGGGGAGGGGTTTTGCACGAACTTTTTAGAATCCAGACCCTTCAATATTGGTGGTGCCCCCGGGATTTGATCGACCCTGAAGTTGTAAAGTTTCCACCTTCTTGTCGTTTGTCTCGATCTTCTTTTCACCCGACTCAACTCGTTTTGTTAGTTCTTCGAGCATCTTCATGACTGCAGGATCGGCCCCCGATTCGTTCTCGTTCGATTTCCTTGAAACGGATTCGACCCTATGGACAACTTCCTGGGACGGCTTGGGCTCAATCCTTCTTGGTGGGTGATTCTAGTTTTGGAGCTGGGCATATCGCTGCTTATTGAGCCTGCAACATTTAGAAGATTGATCCCGCCCTCTTCGCCACCATGTGTGTTTTGAGCGGCTGATCGAACATCCCTACAGATGCTGCTCTCGAGATCGACGGCCAAATTTGCGTTGATGGCTACATGCGAGGTGACGTCGGTTGGATCTACAGTCGGAACTCCATCGAGGCCAACTGGAGGTACGTCGTTTTCTGGTGCTATGTTATCATTTTCTTCATGGTGACTGAAATCACCGTCCACGTGTACGGGTGCTGACTGAGAGTTCGACATTATCCTGGAATCAAAGATACCCAAAAGAAGAAGTGTAAAATAGTGTGTGTATGAAAGTTTCTACAAGGTAATCACTGTTATCTGTAGCCCACGTTGGGCGCCAACTGTTTACCCTAAATATCGTATAACAATTGAATTTATACACGATTTTAAGGATACATGATACAACTTGGTACAAATTAGGAGAAATAAATTAGTATTGAAATTGACGATAAAAGAATAAATGCAAACCACACGAATCAAACAGCCTTGGCCCTCGAGTTCGATCACCCTTGAACCAAGAGATGTCTGAACTGATGTATGAATAGTATAACAAGATGATAAAAGCTAGAAAGTGATAGTATATTGCTTTATGTTGCGTAATGTGATATGTTTTGCAAATGATCAGACCCCCTTTATATAATATGGGAGTCCTACTCTTGATATAATTCTATATAAGGTAAAAAATCTCATGATTTGCTAATTAATCGGCCTATCCTTTATACATGCCGAGATTTCCGCCGTAATCTACAACTGATCGCGGATATTTCGTCCTTCTGTTATTCGGCTTGACAGATTTCCCTCGATCTCGATTTTGTTCGGTCTCGGGGTCTCGAACTTGACGATATAACCTCGTACCTCGGTTAGATATAATTCGAGGTCGAACCTTAACCTATCATATTCCAGTCTCGAGTATTCACATATGGTGCGAGTCCGGTTTCAACCATATACACTATGTTATATGAATTGAAAAACTCCAATCCATCCAATTATCCATATTTTCGACCCATTTACTCTATAATTTTACCAATAGTTCGGGTACTCTCATAAAATTTATCCCGCTTCAACTGTATACTTACACCTCTTTACTGCGTGGATCAACCAAAACCAAAGCCATGTGTGGAAACCTCAGTATGTCATTTTCTTCACCCTGGTAAGAGTTTAATAGTGTTGGTTTGCTTGAAAAACGGAACTCGAGCATTCTAAGTTGTAAAGAACAAGGGAAAGAAAACAAACAAAAGACGATTAAAATTAAAAAAGACAAGAAATTGTGGTGAATTTCTCTATGATTATTTTATATTCAAAATGTTTATTTAATAATATACATATCTATTTTAGTTCAAGTTAATTCCAAAAGTTATTTTGCCGAGAGGAAATCCAGCATTAAATTTGATAGTTTCTGCCAATAAGATTCTTAAAATTAAATTGGTTATACTTTTAAAATTATAAATTAAAATATAATATTGGTGACTATATCTTCATCAATGTAAAAAACTATTGGATTCAAATGCACGCCAAACCTAAAGCCTCCATCCCGACATTCACCCCTATTTCTGCAGGATTTAAATAAAATTAGAAAATTAAAACACCAAATCTCCTAGGAAGGTAGAATGACAATTAGTATAAGTAACAAAAAACGAGTTGGTAATTTGGATAAAATAGAATAATTCCTATATTTATTGTTGATATATTACAATTTTATCGATGGCACCGGGCTCACATTGATCCATTTCAAAATTCGTCGACAGCAGCCTAATTGTTTAATGCATAATGTTCTTAGAATTACCTCAAGACCCTTAATGTGGGAACTTGCATCGAATTACCGCTCCTTGTAGTCAAAATAAGTAACAAGAATACTGAGACATCGATTTGGGCCCAGGGGCGGATGTAAGGATTTGATTATGGACGTACGTGAATTTAGTAAATTTTGTTCATACTTTGTATATATATATATTAAGAAACTAAGTAAATATTTATAAGATATATAGCTATGAATTCAATTATTGTTGTAGTCTTAATTTAAAATATTTATTAGAACTCATAAACTTTAAATTTTAGATCCGCCTCATTTAACTATTACCTTGTTCTTAGAAGTTAATGCAATTTCTTAGTTTTGCTTCTCGGATCCGCCTCATTTAGCTATTACCTTGTTCTTAAAAGTTAATGCACTTCCTTAGTTTTGCTTGTCTCTTACGTGTTTTTATGTTTTCTACACTTTGACCCCCAAAGTTCAACTTAACATAGATCATATTCGGTCAAAAAGAAAGCATATAGTATTAAAGTGTAATATAGCCCAAGAAATCGCAAAAGTCAATTTTTTAAAATTTAATATGAATGTACACTGTGTATTACTTTCTTCATTCTATTTTATGTGGCAATATTTCTTTTTAGTATGTTTTAAAAAGAATAATAACTTTTAATTATTAAAATAATTTAGCTTTAAATAGCTCATTTTACTCCTAATAACATGATTTATAACTATATAAATATTTTTGATTTATTTTAGATCACCAATTTTAAAATAAATAAATTTTTTTTTTTTTTTTTAATTCCGTGCATATTCAAATGTTTGTCACATCAAGAGAACAGGAGGGGTATACACTATTATAAAGTTATTCAAAGTCATTGGTTGTATTTAATGGACTAGTGAAAGATTGTGTAACGACCTTCTCCTCTGTGCCAGGCTTGCCGGGGCTATCAACTGTTTTATTTTTCTTGGGGAAGTTTTTCTTCAGTCTCTTATGGCTGCTCTTACTCCTTTTTCTAAAAGGCTTAGTGGCCTTGGAAACTAGCTAGTCCAGAATTGTCACAGTCCGGAATCCTTACTTTTTGGAACGTGATGACGCCTATTATTTCACTTGCTAGGCAAGCCAATGTTAGAATAATTTTTAGCCACTTTTAACAAAATAAATTAGCTGATACCAATTAAACTGAATAAACTAAAATATAATTGAAATAAAGTGAGAAAAATCATAATAACCGCAATATCTAGATACAATCCCGAAACATGTGTCACTAGTGCACGAGTGAATAATGCAAATAATGGTCGGAATAAGAGTAAAACTGTCTGAAACGAAATAAACAACTAGGATAAGGTAGAAAGGGACTTCAGGGCTGCAAACGCCGAGCAACTATACCTCAAGTCTCCAATCCGGCAATCATTCGAGCAGTCTAATGACCGTCACTAGGACCAACTCCAAAATCTGTATAAGAAGTGCAGAATATAATATGAGTACAACCGACCCTATGTACTGTATAAGTGTCGAGCCTAACCTCGACGAAGTAGTGATGAGGCTAAGGCATGTCACTTACAATAACCAGTACGCAGTATAATAATAATAACACGAAAGAAACACAGGAAAAATAAGGCAGTTAACTTATGAAAATAAATTCAATCCTCGGAATCGGTAAAAACCAGAATTTATCAGTACTCAGAATCTTGTATGAAAGCATCGGAAAACTATCACAGTATAACAATGAAAACAAAACACACAATCCGTTGTGGCGCGCAACCCCATTCTACCGTACAAACACAATCCTCCCTCATTTCACCATATCATAACAAGAATAACATATAAGAAATATGTTGCGGCGCGCAACTCGATCCCACCTTATAATCAGAATCAGTATTATAATCCTCCCTTATTCCTCCATACCAATATCAATCCTCTCTTATTTCACTTGTTGTGGCGTGCAACCCGATCCCACCATATCAATATCAATCCTCCCTTATTTCACCAGTTACGGCTTGCAACCCGATCCATAAACAAAATCAATAAGGGCAATAAATTTAACAACTCAAATCACAAGAATCTCTACGATTAAAGAAATGTGAAAGTAAAGCCGTATAGGACCCTCATATCAAATCAAGGAATGCTACAATTAATACGAAGCAATAAGACAAGCCAAATATATGACAATTATGTGTAAGTAAGATAATTAAGGCAAGTAGCAATTAATCATGGAAGCAAGAAAGAAACGAACATTTTTATACGATAGAAATAAGTGACAAGTGGCAAGTTAAGGCATAGGAAGCAATTAAAGAATGTAACAGTCGAGACATGGAATAAAATAATTAATGAAATACGGGAAAGCATGAAAACAAGTAATTTGACGGCATATATACACTTGTCACCTCGCATATGCACCACTACACATTTAATTCACATAGCACATAACTCAAGTGTTCCTAATTCCCTCAAATTAAGTTTAGACTCACCACTTACATCGCTTTGCAAGCAAATCAATGCTCAACCGGAGCATTTCCTCTAAAAGTCGCCTCCAAACCAATTGAATCTAACCAAATTCGACTCAATAAAAGCAAATAATATTAGGGAAATCAATTACAATACATAAAGTTAAGATCTTTACACTTTTTTCAAAAAGTCAACACAAGTCAATCCCGGGTTTGCTTAGTCAAAACTCGAGATTCAAACCAAATCTCATTTACCCAATCATCCACGAGCCCGAATATATAACTAGTTTCGAAATCCGACCTCAATTTGAGGTCTAAATACTAAATTTACAAAAATCCCCAATTCTTCTCAAATCCCTAATTTCTACCATGAAAATCCTAAATTTGATGTTGAAAACTTATGAAATGTAATGGGTAATTGAAAAAAGTAGATTAAAGTCACATATCAATGAATTTAAGAAGAAAATCTCTTGAAAAAATCGCCTCTGGGGAGTTTAAGGTTGAGAGTTTGAAAGAAATGAGCTAACTTCCGTTCTTCCCCTCATTTACCAGTCGCGGATGTCGCAATTACGATATTTTCTTCGCAATTGCGAACATCGCAAATGCGAGAAAGAGGTTGCAAATGCAAACCCTTCTCAAAAAGTTAGTCATCACAAATTTGATGTTTCGGTCGCAAATATGAACCCATACCAGTCACAAATGTGGACCATTCGACTCAATAAAATCAAATAATACTAGGAAAATCAATTACAATACATAAAGTTAAGATCTTTACACTTTTTTCAAAAAGTCAACACAAGTCAATCCCGGGCCTTCTTGGTCAAAACTCGAGATTCAAACCAAATCTCATTTACCCAATCATCCACGAGCCCGAGTGTGTAACTAGTTTTGAAATCCGACCTCAATTTGAGGTCTAAATACTAAATTTACAAAAATCCCCAATTCTTCTCAAATCCCTAATTTCTACCATGAAAATCAATTTGATGTTGAAAACTTATGAAATGTAATGGGTAATTGACAAAAAGTAGATTAAAGTCACTTATCAATGAATTTAAGAAGACAATCTCTTGAAAAAATCGCCTCTAGGGAGTTTAAGGTTGAGAATTTGAAAGAAATGAGCTAACTTCCATTCTTCCCCTCATTTACCAGTCGTGGATGTCACAATTACGATATTTTCTTCGCAATTGCAAACATTGCAAATGCGAGAAAGAGGTTGCAAATGCAAACCCTTCTCAAAAAGTTAGTGATCACAAATTTGATGTTTCAGTCGCAAATATGAACCCATACCACTCACAAATGTGGACTATTCCTTCGCATATGCGATGGCAGCCCAGGACACACTGAGTCGCAAATGCGATTCTGCCTTCGCAAAAGCCACAGTTGCAAGTTTGCGAATGCGAAAAGTTACCTCGCAAATGCAAGAATCCCCCATCCATCCCATGCTCGCAAATGCAAAGCCTTGTTCGCAAAATTGAGGCCCGCAAATGCGAGCCAATGCAAGATCTGGAGCAGCGCACCAGCAACAGTAAAGGTATCACCTATACTTCTAAGTTCAAAATCATCTGCAGCCTATAAGAACATGCAATTTCTCATTCAGACGTCAGAATCATGTCAAATCAACCCCGTTTTGCATCAAATTTTGCAGAAAAGTCATAAATACTTTAATGAAATCATACCAAGTTCCGGAACCAAAATTCGAACTAGGTAGCAATAAAGTCAACTTATGATCAAACATTGGAATTCTTTAAACCTTTAAATTACTAGTTTTCAACAAATTACGTTAAATCTAGTTAGCGACTTCTGAATATGATTATGGGCATACGCTCAAGTTCCAGGAACAAATTACGTTTCATCCATTTGGATTGTTATACCGTTACTCCTTCTCCGTCTGCTTTTATTTGAGTTTTTTGGTAACGAGAATAAAATTTTTTATGTCCAATCTTATGTGAATGAAGGAAATTTGATTCAGATTACTTCATGTGGATGAATCAAAATTTATGTATAAATAATAATTAAACATAATTGTTAAGTATAATAAAAGAAAAGGGAGAAAAGACACAACAATTGAAAAAGTGCTAATTTTTTTTGTGTAACTTCAAAATACTTCAGAAGGTGCGCCACTGAAATGAACAGGAAAGAGCTTGGTGAACATGTCCAACCGCAACAAAGCCTCAGAAGACATAGCAGACCTATCACCGGCGTGTGCCACAACAACCAGCTAAACCACCCTAACTGGTGGGGCTGCTGGAGTCTGATATTGGGAAACCATCAGCTACGGGGTGTGAGTAGCACGATTCTGTACTCCCCCTCCCCCCCCCCATCCAGAGACACGGCTGGTACCACCAGGAAGGTACCGATCTGGGCCACACTCTTCATAAGGCCCACCAAACAGACTAGAGTGTTCTGAAGCACTAGAGTGGCTATGAACCCCTATGGAACCTGAGCTGGTCTGACGGGTACAGTCTGAGCTGGAACATCTTCCTCAAAATCAACCTGAGGCTCCACTGCGGGTGCTGCTGCTCGAGTTTTAGGCTGAGCTCAGCCTCAACCTCAGCCTCAGCCTATGGCTCAGCCTCGACCTCTACCCCTGGTAGTAGCTACCACAGGGGGCTTCGGCTCATGTCTGGCTGTATATGCAGTGCGTGTTCTCGCCATCTGCGAAAGAACATGAATAGAATGGTTCAATAATGAATGATAGAATAAAAGCACACGGTAGAGAAATAATGAAATGAAATTTTTCCTAAACTCCATAGCCTCTAGAAGATAAGTACAGACGTCTTCATACCGATCCTCCAGACTCTACTAAGCTTTCTCGTGAATCGTGAGACCTAGGCAACCTAGTGCTATGATAGTAACTTGTCATGATCCGGAATCCCCACCCTCGGGACCGTGAAGGCGCCTAATATTTCACTTGCTAGGGAAGCCAAAGTTAGAATAGTTTTTAGCCATTTTTAACAAAACTAATTAGTTGATACCAATTAAAACGAATAAACCAAAATAGAATTGAAATAAGTGAGAAAAACCATAATAAGCGTAATATCTAGATACAATCCCAGAACTGGTATCAAAAGTGCACGATCGACTAGAAGAATATAGATAATGGTTTGAATGAGAGTAAAACTATCTGAAATGAAATAAACAGCTAGGATAAGGTAGAAGGGGACTTCAGGTTGTGAACTCCGAGAAGTTTTACCTCAAGTCTCCAATCCGGAAATCAATCCGAGCAATCTACTGACCGCTGTTAAGACCGACTCCAAAATCTGCACAAGAAGTGCAGAGTGTAGTATGGGTTCCACCGACCCCATGTACTCTATAAGTGCCAAGCCTAACCTCAAATAAGTATTGACGAGGCTAAGGTGGGTCACTTACAATAATTTGTACGCTGTATAACAATAATAACAAGAAAGAAACACATGAAAAATAAGGCAGTTAACTTATGAGAATAAACTCAATCACCAGAATCGGTAAAAACTAGAATCTACCAGTACTTAGAATTTCGTATGAAATCATCAAGAAACTATCACAGTACAACAATGAATACAAAACACACAATCTGTTGCGGTGCGCAACTCAATCCCACCGTACAAATACAATACTCCCTTATTTCACCATATTAGTAACAAGAATAACATATAAGAAATCCGTTGTGGTGCGCAATCCGATCCCACTCTATAATCAGAATCAATATCATAATACTCCCTTATTCCTCCATATTAATATCAATCCTCCCTTATTTTACCTGTTGCGACGTGCAACCCAATCCCACCATATCAATATCCTCCTCCCTTATTTCACATGTTGCAGCGTGCAACTCGATCCATAAACAAAATCAATAAGTGCAATTAATTTAACAACTCGAATCACAAGAATATCTACGATTAAACAAATATGAAAGTAAAGCCATATAGGACCCTCATACCAAATCAAGGAATGCTAATATTAATACGAAGCAACAAGGCAAGGAAAATATGTGACAATTAAATGTACAAGAAAGACAATTAAGGCAAGTAGTAATTAATCATGAAATCATGGAAGAAACGAACATTTTAATACGAGATAAATAAGTGTCAAGTAGCAAGTTAAGGCATCAGAAGCAATTAAAGCATGTAACAGTCGAGACATGGAATACAATAATTAATGAAATACATGAAAGCATGAAATCAAGTAATTTGATGGCGTATATACACTTCTCATCTCGCATATACGCCGCTACACATGTAATTCACATATCACATAGGTCAAGGGTTCCTAATTCCCTATTTCAAATCAAGGTTAGACCCAACACTTACCTCGCTACGCAAGCAAATCAAAGCTCAACCGGGGCCTTTTCTCTAAAATCCTCCTCTAAATCAATCGAATCTAACCAAAATTGACGCAATAACATCAATTAATGCTAGGGAAATCAATTACAATACATAAAGTTAGGATCTTTACACTTTTGCCAAAAATTCAATAAAATTCAACCTCGAGTCCCCTTGGTCAAAAATCGAGCCCGAGTATGTAATTAGTTTTGAGATCCGACCTTAATTTGAGGTCTATATCCCAAATTTACAAAAAAATTTATTCTTATTACTAATTTCTACCATGAAAATCCTAGATTTGATGTTGAAAACTTATGAAATGTAATGGGTAATTGAAAAGAAGCAGATTAAAATCACTTACTAATGAATTCAGGAAGAAAATCTCTAGAAAAATTGACTATATGGAGTTTAGGGTCGAGAGTTTGAAAGGAAATGAGCTAAATCTCGTTCTTCCCCTCTTTACCAGCTCCGGATGTCGCAATTGCGATATCTTGCGAGAAAGAGGTCGCAAATGTGAACCCTACACAGAAAGTCAGTCATTACAAATGCGATGTTTTAGTCACAAGTGCGAACCCATACCACTCGCAAATGCGGACCATTCCTCCACATATGCGATGGTAGCCTAGGACACACTGAGTCGCAAATGTGACTCTGCCTGCAAAAACGGCAGCTCAAGTTCGCAAATTCGAACATTTACCTCAGAAATGCGAGACTCCCCCAATCCAGTCCATGCTTGAAAATGCAAACCGTTGTTCACATTGCAAGCTAGATCTCGCAAAGCAGAGCACCAATGACATTAAAGGCATTAGCTATACTTCTAAGTTCAAAATCATTCGTAGCCTATCCGAAACACATGGATGTAACGACCTGGACGATCGTTTCGTGAGATTAGCCTCGTTTCCCCCATTTCTGCTTTATCATATATTTCTTAGCCTGTTTATGTTGTGTTGGGACGGTTGGTTTGGGTTCGGAGTGGTCGTGGTGAGAGTAGAGACACTTAGTCTCTTAAAGTAGCTTAATAGTTGAAAAATCAAACTGGGAGTTGACTTATTGGTAAATGACCTCAAAATGTAGATTTTATGGCTCGGATAGCTTCGTTAGGTGATATGGGACTTAGAAGTGTGTTCGAAATGAAGTTTTGATGTCCGGTGTAGAATTAGGCTTGAATTGGCGAAAGTTAGTGTTTGGCGATTTTCGGTCGGCAGTGGAAAATAGGCTATCGGGGTCAGAATGGAACAGGTTCGTAATGTCATTTTGGATATGTGTACAAATTTTCAGGTCAATCGGATGTGTTTTTGTTGGTTTCGGCATCATTGGCGAAATTTAGAAGTTTTAAAGTTCATAGGTTTGAATTTGATGTAATTTTGGTGTTTTTGTGTTGTTTTTGGTGTTTCAAGGGCTCGACTAAGTTTGAATGATGCTATGGGGTGTGTTGGTATGTTTGGTTGGGGCCCCGAGGGGCTAGGGATTGAATTCGGATGGGTAACAGAGGTTTGGATTTAGGAAATTTGCAGCAAATAGTTGTTGGTGTGAATCTTCTGGTGTGGCCGCACCTGCTGTACGGGAGCCGCAGTTGCGAAGGACCTTGCACAGGTATAAAAAGAGGCTAGGCAGGAGGAATCCGCAGGTGCGAAGCATGGGCCGTACCTGCGAAGCCGCATGTGCGGAAAAGGGATTGCAGGTGCAAGAATTGGACTGTTAGTGGGATTTCGCAGGTGCACACCTGGGACCGCAGGTGCGGATTAACTGGGCAGAACAGTATAAAAAGTGTCTCTGCGAATATTTTGTCATTTCTTCTATTGTTGCATGCAGATTAAGCTTGTTTGAGGGCAAGTTGAAGGGGGAATTCGAAGGTCTTCAGTGGAGGTAAGTTACCGGATTATAAAACTCGTTTCTATGCTATTTTGTACGCATTAGGCTTGTAATTTGAAGAATTAAAGTGGAAAAATTTGGGGAAAATGGGGAGGAAAATTGGAAATTCTTTTGGTGATTTGAGTGGGAAATTATGGTCCGATTGTGGAGTTTTTGGTATGTAAAGAATCGTGGGAGGATGAGGATTCTAGTGACGTGAATCTTACTGAATTTCGAGACGTGGGCTCGGGGCTCGGATTTGACCGAATTTCGAGAATTGTGTTAAAATTTATATTTTCGATTGGGTTTTGTTCCGTTAGCGTATATTGATGATGTTAATCTGATTTTGGTTAGATTCGGAGCATTTGGGAGCCAATTCGAGGGGCAAGCGCATCACGGAGTAGCTTTATTGCTGTTTCGAGGTAAGTAACGATTGTAACTCTAAACCTGAGGGTATGACACCCCGTTATTTCATATTGTGTTGATAAATGAGGTGAAGCACATGCTAGGTAACGAGCGTGGGGGCGTGCACCGATAGGGATTGTGACTTGGTACGTCCCGTAGCGACTATTAAGCCGCGTATTCGAGTTGAAACCTTACGCATCCTGTCTTTCAGAAGTTTATACTTGTTTATGGGTTGTGAGCCATGTTTGGGGCCTTGTGCCGACCTGTTTAGACCCTTTGGGGGTACTTTACACTATTCTACCACTATCCTGTTAGAACAATTGTGAACTCAGTCATGTTTCCTACTTGTTATTTTCACTGTTATCACACTGCTTTGAAAACTCTGAAAAGTATTTGGGGTTGAGCCCCGTGAGTTGAGATAAACTGCTCAAGTGGCTTGTGAGGGTGACTGAGTCAGGCCGAGAGACGAGTATGTGAGGATGGCTATGGATCGGGCTGCACGCCGCATCAGTATATATGTGTTAGGCCGAGCGCCGAGTATGTGAGGATAGTTATGGGACGGGCTGCACGGCGCAACAATATATATGTTATATATTATATGTGGGTCGGGCTGCACGCCGCAGTAGTATAGATTATATATATATATATATATANGCCGCAACAATATATGTGACATATCGATCGGGCTGCACGCCGCAACAATATACATATTGGATCGGGCTGCACGCCGTAGCAGATATAGTGCTTGGGCTGAAGGAGCCCCTCCAGGAGACTGTACACCCCAGTGACCGCAGCCGACTATTATATGGATCGGGCTGCATGCCGATGCGTATGTTATATTATATGGATCGGGCTGCACGTCGCATCGTATGTTATATATATGGTCCGGGCTGCACGCCGATGCGTATGTTATATTATTGTACATTGTATTTTCATTCTTAGATGCTCATGACAGTTGACTCCAAGTTTTGGGAAAGTGTGCATTTCGTTTCATCTCATTCTGATATTTTAAAATCTGCTAAATTTTGGGAAATTATGAAATATATAGATAATGTGAAATGGTTGGCTAGCCTAGTTCTATGATAGGCGCCATCACGGCCGGCTTAGGATTTGGGATCGTGACAAGGGAGCTCTTCGAGATCCAAACCAACCGTTCATGCAAGTGTAAAAACATAATACAAACTCGCTAGCACGATCAAAATACCTAAAATAACACCTAGAACTACGAATCGAACACCAAAACAAATGAAATTTTCAATGAAACTTAATAACATGAAATTTCTCAACTGGACGCTCGAATAACGTCAAATCAACTTCGTTTTACACCAAATTTTACAAGCAAGTCATAAATATTGTAATGAGCTCATACCAAGTTTCGGAACCAAAATCCGTACCCGATATCAACAAAGCCAACTTATGGTCAAATTTAGGAATTCTTTAAACCTTTAACTTACTAGTTTTTAATAAATTACGTTAAATCAAGTTAGGGACTTCCGACTTCGATTCCGGGCATACGCCCAAGTCCCAAATCATAATTCAGACGCACATGGGATCGTCAAAACACTGATCCGGGTCCGTTTACATAAAATATTGACCATAGTCAACTCAAATGATTTTTAAGGCCCGATTTCACATTTCCACAAATATTTCCTCTTAAAAACCTTCCGAAAAATGGACAAGGTACACGTAAATCGAGAAAGGCTAAAATAGTGCTATTTGGGGTCTTGAAAGACAAAAACAAAGGGTAAAGCTGTAAATGACCTACCGGGTCATCACAAGAATACTGGATTAAAAAACTATCAATTATGTACTTAATGATGGTTCCAAAGGTATGTATGATGATTTTGGACTTAAGCGTATGATCAAATTTGAATTTGGAGGTTCCTAGGATGTTTTTGGCTCTAATTATCGAAAGTTGGTAATTTAAAGGTTTGGAGAGTTCCTAACTTTGATTTGGAGTTGACTTTGATACTATCGAATTAGGATTTATGTTCCAGATCTTGGATGAGGTTCGTTTTGTCATTTGGAATTTAAATTTTGGATGTAATCTGGATGGATTAGGCTTGAATCGGGAACTTAGTTGGAAGTTTGGAAGTTCTTGAACTTAAGAGAAGTTTAACTTTTGATTTGATATTTGATTCGTTGATGTGATGTTATTGATGGACTTGTTTGTATGATTGGAAAGGGTCCGGGTGGCTCGGGTGAGTTTTAGACCACTCGGAGCAAGTTTGAAATTGGCTGATTTTGTTGGTGTCCGGTGTTCATCGCGTTCGCAAGAGGAGCCTCATGTTCCTGATGAATGATTTGGTGTTGAGGAGGTTTTATTCTTTGT
>ML425093.1:0-13444 GCA_005239525.1 Nicotiana knightiana
AAAGCTCATAAAATGCGAGGGATATAATGCTTAAAATCACGAATTCTAGCCACTCATCAAGAAGGTACAAGAAAACTTAAGTTCCCATGTACAAAAATCTGTGAAGTTTTGTACAAGGGCTCTTAAAGAGGAAGACAAAATACAAAAGAAGTCTAAGAAAAAGGCTATTGGCCCTCGCCATCACGGGCCTCTGCGACCTCACCATCTCGACCCCCGTCACTATTGCCACCTTCGCCTTTAGGATAAGCGGTATCATACAAGGCATCCTCCTCGAGTCCGTCCACACCCTCTTCCTCATCTTTCTCATCATTCTGAGGCGTAGCGGGATTGTATACACAAGAGACTATAGCTTCACGAGCCTTAACCCGAGCATCACCAAGGGTAGCCCCAAAAATGGGCCTCGCCGCATACAAATCCCGAAACGCATCTAACTAGGCCTCGGCATGGATCCATTTTTCATATAACTCCCGAGGTGCATTGGGAAAATCAAAAGTATGGGAAGAGGATAGTTGTGTAAGTAATTGATCCTTTTCATCCTCCAAAGCGGTCACTCGATCATGAAGGACGAAGTTATCTTTCTCCAGCTCCCCGATCTTCTCCTCAAGCCAATCTTCCTTAGCTCTCGTTGTTGACTGATCGTTTTCCCGCTCGGCTCGAAGAGTCTTATTCACCAATTCAAGCCTCTCAGTCATCCTTCGAGCATCCAAATGAGAGGACTTTGCCTCTCAAGCTCCTTTTGGTTCTCGACGATCTCATTATTAAGGGCCTCCAACTAAATTTGGCACTCTTCTAAATGCCCTCGCAACTCGACCACTTGAACTTGAAGACCACTACATTGGGCCTCTATGCCCCTGATAAACTCAAGCTCATCTTCCCTACTCCTCAATGTCCCCTCGAGGATGCTACACTTCTCAATGGCCTGCACCAGCTCATCTTCCTTCTCTTTCAACTCATCCCGCAGGGCTTGCATGTCGCCGCCCTCTAAAATTGTATGCGGAGATCTCGATACTTGTCGCGATACTCAAAGTATTTATCTTTCAATTTCACAAAGATTTATTTACGCCTCTTCTCCCTCCAGGCGCTCCCAATCTCCTAATCACATAAAAAGGAAAGAGAAGAAAGAAGTCAGAACCAAGGACGCCCTGAAAAACGGGAAACAGAGTCGAAGCACAAACACTCACCCTAAGAGCAAGGCAAGCAATGCTCCTCGACAAAGCATCGTCATGTATTTCCTTTAGGCTCTTACTCTTAATTTCAGAACAAAGAGGACCAAGGGCAGGGACTACCTCCTCGATGTTCACCAATAAGTCACGATCCATAGGGATCGCAATAGTCCTAGTGAACCCCTCCAACCTTACCTCGAGTTGCGTAAGCCCCTCTTCCATCATCTTTAGGTCGTCCGTATCAACATCAAAACCCGACTCATCGCCCTATTCAACGATGTTTTTTCCCTTTTTGTCATCAGGCAAAGAAGTATTAGCGGTTGTCCGGGAGTTCGAAGCCTCCTCTCACCGCGAAGGTTCAAGAATGTCGGTAGTTGCCCCTCAGTCTCCACCCTCTCGGAACGAAGGGATACATCCGTGTCGATCTCTACCAGCCTCGAGACTCGTCTCGATATCATCTACCACAAAAATTGTTATCATCTCGTGCAGCGAAAAATCCCTTTCCACCACACCAACGTCCAGAGCAACTCCATCACCGGCATCCAAGGACCTCCTCTTTCGAGGTTGGAGATCTCCATCACTAGGAAAAGACTCATTGTCCTCATTGACGAGTGAGTATAGAGGAGCAGCTGAAATCTCCACGATCGAAGTGGAAACAAAGTTGTATGATATTGTGGTTGTATTTAATTGGGTAGAAATAATGTATGAAAGTTGTAGATAAGTTGTAAATAAATTGTAGAATATATAATTAGTTGTATAAAATTTATTTTTACTATGTATAAATCAGATACAAAATATACAAAAGACATATTGTATAATTTGTATCAAAATTATAATTAAGTTGTATGATATTGTAGTTATATTTAACTGGGTAAAAATAATGTATGAAAGTTGTAGATAAGTTATAAATAAATTGTATAATATATAATTAGTTGTATGAAATATGTTTTTACTATGTATGTTGTTGTGGATATTCAAATCTGCATTAAATTTGTACGAAATATGTTTTCAATTTGTATGTTAATGTACTATATATTGTTCTTTTCTCAGTTGATTTACTAAGGAAAGAAAAGTAGAGAATGGATTCCAAATCGACACATGTACACTGATTCATATTTGTTTGAATGGAAAAACTTGAATATTTATGAGAACTGAATGATTTGAGTGAAGTGGAGCAAGAAGAAAGGGAGTTAGGTCAGAAGTTCCTTGTGGATATCGATGTTTGGATGGATCTTCGGGTTGCTGGTAAATCTGACTGCTTATCAAGTACTCTAAGTTACTCTGATATATATAAAATAGTACCAAAATAGGTGATGGAAGGGCCCTCTAGAATTTGTGGCTCAACTCATTGCATCGACAATCCTCACAGGCTATTCCCATGTATCTGATGTCCGCGTGCAAGTTGGAAAGCCTCGTGTGGCTGTCCAAGGGTTTGTTCACTACTTGGGTGTCGGGATCAATAGATACAGAGGAGTTGATGTTCAAAACTGAAACTTATTGCTTGTATTATTTGCAATTTAAATTTCTACTCTTTGACAAAAAAAGACACGAAAAAAAAAAAAAAAGGATGGCAACTTCAGCAGTATCTCATGGTTTTGACAAACAAAAATCCTTAATATAAGTTCGATCTGGAGAGAAGAGTGGAGAGAGGAGAGAAAAAAGAAAAAAAATGTAACTAAATCTCTAGATTGAAAATATTAATAATATATTGAGGTTTTTTTAAGGTGGAATGTATATAATTTATAAGTAATTCTTGATTAAAATAATTTAGTAAATAAATTTTAAATATTTTATAAAAACGAAAAAAATCCAATTGATATAAATTTAATGGTAGCCCAAAAAATGGGTATACATGCAAATGACAGCAAAGTCATGTCATCCATCAAAATAAAGCCCGGTTCCTGGCTTCTGCTACGGAGTTTTGAGAAGCAGCCACGACACCAATTTTGTCTATGCGGATAAAATAGCAGACACGTCCCCTTCGTTCTCCCCTCTTTTGCATGTTCCCTCCGCCAATAAACACACTCACCGAGTAATGCATCGACCAAACTTTTAATTTCCAAATCACAGACTTAGTAATACTGCAAAAATAAAGAAAAATCTCAAACAACGATGCGATTCTTATTGCGGAGAATTGGGACTGTTACTGCTAATGTAGATGAAGGGATTTCGATGTTAGGTTTAGGCAAAAGAGGTATTGCGACGAGCTGTAGAGCTGTATTGTGTCCGCGGTTTGGTGGGCCCGAGGTGCTTGAGTTTCATCAAAATGTAGCTGTTCCTGATCTAAAACCTAATCAAGTGCTTGTTCGTGCTCGTGCTGTCTCCATCAATCCCCTTGATACCAGAGTCAGTTCACTTTTTTATTTTCAAATTTTCATTTCTTACTTTTGGTTGGTATCAAATGTAATATGGTTTTCTGTTTGTATTTTAAACTCATGTGTTTTACAGTAGATATGTTCGATCAATTACACCTTAATTTATGTTTAGTGTGGATGATTATATGTATCCTCTCTAATTTAAATAGGTAGATTTATATGAGGATTTCAGAAAAATTGAGGCGTCTTAATAAAATGTGCTTGAAGGTGAATTGAAGAAAAAGGGATATATGGGGAATTGTTTGAGTTAGGTCAGATTTTGATGCCCGTGAGACATTCTAAGCATACTATGGTTTTCATTTCTTTGTAATAGAAAGCACGGAATACTCCATTTTGGGGAATTTTCCAACAAGTTGATTATGCTATTGGCAGTGGCGGATGTAGCTTATTGGCCATGGTGCAACCCACTAAATAATGTAACAAATAATATATTCTGAATCCATAATTTTAAATGTACAATAAGTTTAGCGCTAAGTATTTTAAAAGCAGAACCCATCAAGTTTAAATCCCAGATCCACCTATGGTTATTGGTCCCTCAAAATTTCTTTGCTTATCCACCACTTAGGGATGGCAATGGGGCGGGGCGGGGCGGGGCGGGTTTGAACGTTAACGAGGCGGGGCAGATTAGAGAGTTTGCGGTTGCGGGGCGGGTTCAATTTTTAAATTTAAAAAACGGGGCGGGGGCGGGTTGCGGGTGGGAATTTAACTTTTTGAACTAACAGAATAAATGGCTAAATATTAAAAGTTGCTGCTCCTATGCAACAAGTTGTTAGTGACATTACGAATTGGAAACTTGATGAGAACTGGAAAATTCTGGGGAACACTTTCCTTAACAGCAAAGTTTGTTACTGTTAAACATTGGTTAATTGACAGCTGAGGCATTGGTATTATTCTCGAAATCTACAGAAAAAAAAAAGATTATATATAAATGAGATGTAATCCCTTTCTTGTGCACTGAAAAGCAATGACAAGCTAAAAGGCTACTTCAAAAAAGCTAAGTATATGAAAGAGAGAGAGAACAATTTGGATATAATTAATTGTTTTGTTAAAAAAATCAGATTTAAGTCTAGCTTTCTGAAAAAGAAAGAATTTTTATTAAAAAAAAATTGCGGGGCGGGTGAACGCGGGTGGAATGCGGGGCGGGTGAATGCGGGTTAAAATCCTATGCGGGGCGGAGCGGAGCGGGTTTAAATTGCGCGGGTTCAGACAGAACCGGCCCCGCTGCACCGCCTGCGTGGCAGTTACTGAATGAGTAAACCTCTTCTTAAACTTAATTATGTAATAAAGAGTTCTCTATGAATTTATTTATTATAAGATAAAAATATAGAATTTATTTGGTGGAAATCATGGTTGCTGATAATAGGGGTAGGCATAAAATCCGAAAATCGAATTCCGAACCGAACCGAATTAATTCGGTATTTCGGTTTTGGATTTTTTCGGTATTTCGGTCTAATTCAGTATTACATTTTCGGTATTTCGGTCTAATTCAGTATTACATTTTCGGTATTTCGGTTCGGTTTTCGGTATTATAATTTTAAAATTTCGGTATTTCGGTATACCGAAATACCAAAATTTTATGGACTTTTTTTTGGACCCTACTTATATCTAGTTATCTACCCACCAGGCCCAACCCCAAGCAAGCAACAAAGAAATGGCGTGGGTAGCCACAATTTAAGGTGGTATTTATTTTTTATCCAGCAAAAGTAGCCACTAGTCTATTAAAATTAATATGAATAGACAGTGTTACCCTTTCCTTCCCAAATGAAAATACGCCATTTTCAGATTCATTCCTTACAGCTCTACTTCTCCTTTTGCAATGGGGTTCTGGTGTTTGTATGAGTGTTTCCATTATTTTCTATGTGAAATCCACTTTTGAACAAAAGAAACGAATTGCTTAATCATTTAAATTTTATAAGCCTCTCAATTTCTTTTGTGTCTGCTCTTAGGAGATGAATTGCATAGTAAACCTCTGACTCATAATAATCACAGATGTGGGAGGACGTAACTTTTGGTTTTCTAAAAGAAGTGACTTTTAGATTTTCTTAAACAACAGATAATTAGGAAAAATAAGGTAAAAAGACAAAAAATTTAGGACAAAGATAATTGTGTTAAGGAAATGTAGTCCTGAAGTCTTGAGCTCAAGTTTTGTCTTTGTAACTGGGGAACTTCAGCATACGGGGCTGAAGTTCCCTAGTTATAAAGACAAAAACTTCAGCATACGGGGCTGAAGTTCCCCAGTTACCTTCAGCTCTAGAGCTGAAATTTTGTCTTTGTAACTAGGGAACTTCAGCATACGAGGCTGAAGTTTCCCAGTTATAAAGAAAAACTTCAGCATACGGGGCTTCAGCTCTAGAGCTGAAGTTTTGTCTTTGTAACTGGGGAACTTCAGCATACGGGGCGGAAGTTCCCCAGTTATAAAGACAAAAAGTTTTGTCTTTGTAACTTGGGAACTTCAGCTCGAAAGCTGAAGTTTGTAACTGAGTTTGTCTTTGTAACTGGGAACTTCAGCCCCGTATGTTGAAGTTTTGTCTTTATAGCTGGGGAACTTCAGCCCCGTATGCTGAAGTTCCCCAGTTACAAAGGCAAAACTTCAGCTCTAGAGCTGAAGTTCCCCAGTTTAACTGAAGTTTTTGAGGATGTATCTGAACTTTATTGTCATTTGAGCATGTGTTTACTTAGTGAGGATGAGAATTTGAGAAAAATGGCTGAGCGGATGCAAGAAAAGTTTAAGAAGTATTGGGGTGAGCCTGAAAAAGAATAAAATGATTTTTATCTAAAAATGTATTCAACTACATCTTGTCTTCAATCTCCATCTAGTTCTACTTCATCTAATAACACATCTAATACATCTTGTGGGAGTGTTATAACTACATCATTAATAAGGGCGAAGCTTCACTTGAAGAAACAATTTCTAGTGTGGCGTCGGAATGCGCATTTAACACCGGTGGCCATATTCTTGATCCATTTAGGAGTTCATTGACTCCTAAATGTGTGCAAGCTCTTATTTGTGTTCAAGATTGGCTTAGAGAAGAGAAGAATCCTATTAGTGTTGAAGAAGACTTGAAGTATCTTGAGGAACTCGAGCTTGGTAAGCTTTAATATTTTGTGTGTATTTTAGTTGAAAATAATATATCATAATTCATAATTGTTTATTTGTCATTTTCATTGACATATTTGATCGAATTATCTTTAGATATGGACAATAATGGAAACACTACTAGCATTGCTTGATGTATAGTTGCAAATTGAAACTTGAGTGGTAAGTTTAATACACTATTTGTTTGGTGATATACTTTTGTAGTTTTGTTTTATTATCATCAAAAAATAATATTCTAACTTATGATTTATATATTATTTAGGTTCAAGTGCAATCATGCCCGGTGCTCGGTTGACCATTTTCAGAGAAGATTTGCAGCCATTTTCGGAGAAAGGATTTGCAGTGTTTTTGTTATGTTCTGCTCCATTTTAGTGCTCCAAATTAGCAATTTAGCATACTGTTAAGTGGACTGTAATTTGGGCTGTAACTGGTATTTGTAATTGTAATTTGTAACAGGACAGTTGGACTGTAATTTGTAACTGAACAGTTGGTGTTTTTGCTGGCAGTGTGGAACGTTTTTGACTGTTAAGTGGACTGTAAGTCCAGTGAAACTGTGGAAGTGTGGAACACTGGAACGTCTTTGACTGTTAAGACTTAAGTGGACTGTAACTCTGTAAGTCCAGTGGAACTGTGGAGCTTTATAATTCTTACTTGTGAATGTACTTGTGAATAAAGTCATTCAATATATTTAAGGGGTAGTACTTGTGAATAATATTTTAATGTGTTAAAAGATTGTATTGACAACATGGGAAAACTTAGTGACTAATAACTCCAGTCCAGTGAATAATTGAATATAGTAGCCAATACAACGAGCATGTTTATTCAGTGAGCACTGAGCAGCGTTGAAGTTGTCAATACAACGAGCATGTTTTTTTACTTTTGTAGTTCGTTGTTCTTTATCATCACCGAATATTAAACCGATACCGTACCGAAATCGTACCGAACCGAACCGAAATAAGAAATACCGAACCGTACCGAAATATTTAGGTACAGTATTTGGTATACACAATTGAGAAACCGAATACCGAAAAACCGAACCGAAATTCTTAAATACCGAACCGAAGTACCGAATGCCCACCCCTAGCTGATAATACAGTGTTACTGTGAAGTGAATGTGATGCCGATAACATCTAAAATCAAATGCCAATGCTTTTCTCTTTCTCTTTTTACTTTGTTATTGTTAATACATACATCAGTTCGATGCGGACAACATATTAGTTTGACGGATACCATTCCGAAGTTTTCTTATTCGACTGTTGAGAACTGCAAATAGTTATAAATGCTAGCATGCCTATTTCCTCAAAATATTCTAATCTTATTTGTTCTTGGGAATCCTTGTCAGAGTAGTTCTGATAGATTGAGCATTTAGTAGATGCTTTAATTTGTTTCAGATGCGAGCAGGATATGGACGTTCAATTTTCGAACCACTTTTACCATTGATTTTGGGCCGAGATATAAGTGGTGAAGTGGCAGCTGTTGGAAATTCTGTTAAGTCACTTATAGTTGGGCAGGAGGTATTCGGTGCTCTGCACCCAACCGCTGTGAGGGGTACGTATACTGATTACGCTATTCTTGCAGAAGATGAACTTGCTCCAAAGCCAGGATCACTTTCACATGTGGTATGTTTTCATTTTGGATATATTCGGTAACACCAGCTTCCTGAGGATAGTTTTATACTTCTATTTTTATCTTTTGTTTTTTGGGCTATTTGCAATTATAAAATCAGCGTCTATCTTGTTTACCTACTCCTTATCCTATCTATCACTTTTCTTGTATGTCCTCTCACCCCTCTCTCAGTCTACAGATTAAGTTATCAATTTCTGAAGCTCATTGTTGAATGATTAATTGTCGTTGTCTATTTTCATTCTGGTTATCTCCATCCCATCGCACATCCTGGTGTTTTTCTACTTCAACATGCTTAAGGTCCTATATGATGCTATTCTGCAGGAAGCCAGTGCCATCCCATTTGCTGCCCTAACTGCTTGGCGTGCGTTAAAAAGTACTGCCAGAATAAGAGAGGGGTATGTTTATGTTATGATAGGCTGAATTTTTTAACCAGTGAAAAGTTTCTTCTTTTTCCTCTTTTATAGCCCTTTGTGAAGGTAACAGGGGGTTTTGGGGTGGGGGGGGGGGGTATGAGAATATGTATTTGCTACTGGAGATGCACTTTATATATGCATTGTATGAATCTGAGTTTTTCTGTTAGACTTGAATAATGACCTCTCTGAGAAAAAGGAACAGGAAGTTAATAACTCCAAGAGGGTTTTCCTCTGCAAGTATTACTGTGTCATAACTCACAATCATTTTGAAATTATAATTGTAGAAGGCTTTCTTCTGCAACTATATTGTTGAGTCATAAGCATTTTCTAAAATTGTTGCGTGTTTAATTTCTGCATTTTCGTTTGCCTGGTTTTGGTGGCAAAGATTATTTCCAGTTACATAGATTTTTACATTTTGAAGTAAATTATGATCATGAAGATTTTAAGCACGACACATGAGTGTCAAAATATTTAGAGAGACTGACATGTCATGACTCTGCTTAATGGTTTTCTTTATCAATTTATCTGTTTATTCCCCCAGGTTTGACAAAATATTCAAGTGATCCAATGTAGGAAGTTATGTTACTGTGGTATCTAGAGACCATCATTATATTCTTTTGAGTGTATAATGATTTCTTTCGTAGTATATAAATTTTTGTTCTTGGAAGTGCATAAAGAATAAATTTCAAGATGCATTTATGCCGGCATAATGGGACAAACATGGAGTTGCTCTGATGCTGCTGAATAAGATTATTTTCCCTAGAGACTAAAGTTGGTCAAAAGATGGCTTTACCTTTTTATTTGAGAAACAGGATGTTGATTAACAAGGAGTAAAAACCTTAGAATATAAGACTACTTACTATTTACTAGTATTACTTGCCAAAAAAATAAAGGCTTACCTATTTATTGCTCACAAGTCACGGCCATCTTAACTCGTTAATCCTGTTGGAGAGGTCAAGCACATATAGACCAGTATTCCAGCTCTGTCCTTTCTATTTCATATTGAACTCTTGATAGTGAATGAATCTTGATGGATAAGGAACAATATGATGCCTCAAAATTATATGTGTGTGCTGATTATACTTTAAACTGATATCATTATTTTCTCAAACATATTTCTTCAGGCATAGGGTATTGGTCATAGGTGGAGGAGGAGCAGTAGGTTTCTCTGCAATTCAGCTTGCAGTGGCTGCAGGCTGCCATGTCTCTTCTACGTGTGGAGAAAGTATAAGTATAAGTCGCATTTTGGCAGCCGGTGCGGAGCAGGCTGTTGACTATACCACTGAGGTGATGATGCAGTAGTAGTTCACATGTTTTATCATGTTATTTTATTTGAACATGATATACTTGATTGGTTTTTTAATGGCGTACTTCCAGGATTGATATATTTGCTTGTTTACAGGATTGTGAAATAGCGCTTAAGGGGCATTTCGATGCCGTCTTGGATACAATTGGTGTTGCAGAGACGGAGAGAATAGGTATAAATCTTTTAAAGAGAGGAGGACACTACATGACGTTACAGGTTAGAAGTCATCTTACTCTTATAGCCACGGCAGAATCTTCTGCCTAATTTGGTTATAAATGATGAAGAATCTACTATATGTTCTTAAAAAAGATTTCCTGGTCTTTGCTTATAGGGGGAGGCTGCATCATTTACTGATAGGTACGGACTGGCTATTGGTCTTCCTCTAGCAACAGCCATCTTGCTGAAGAAGCAAATCCAATATCGATATTCTCATGGAATAGGTACATGAGATCTTCAGAAGGTTTTTATGATCTGTTTGGAAGAAATACTTTTTTACTGTTATCTATGAAAAGAACAACTCTTTATCCAAAAAAAAGGGTAAGAAGAAACGGATATGAAATTTTAGCTCACCCCTAACAACATGAGATATATTCTTCCTGTATGCCAGTGAATATTCAAATTGAAGTGAAAAGCATAACAAGAAAGTTAAAACTGTAGGTTCAGTCCTAGGTGATGACTTCACTATGAGCTGCAACTCCTACAATGAGATTGATATTTGGACTTGATTCAAGACTTTTGTTGCATTTATCTCATAGACTGGCTGTTTTTTGTACTTGAGGTATTGGTTGAACAGATTGACAGAGATTTTGATCTGAATAATAGTAGATAAAGCTACCAGAGAACAGTTTGAATTAAATCTGGATTGTGATGTTAACACATTTCTAAGGCAAGAACTGAATTGTTCAAATAAATGTTTATAAGTCAAAATAGTGATTAAGGGAAGGACGCCTTCTCCATCCATGGTTTTGGATGCTTTTTTCAAGTAATTGGAATAGTATAGATATCATGTATCGGCATATTTTCCTGCTTATGACAGGTTCTAGAAGGACCATTTAAGCGGGGATAACACACAAATCGCTGACCTTGATTGAAGTAGATATCAGGGGAAGTAACCTTCATCCTTTTAACGATATCGAATACTTTATTAAAGTGGATATTATAGTCATTATGATATGGCTATGACCTTAACCGTATCCTTGGGATAGTATATATATCAGCATATTTTCCTGTGTATTAAGCGAGAATAACGTAACAAGCCCTGACCTTCATTCCTCGTTATTGGGGCGCTCTCTCTCTCTCTCTCTCTCTCTCTCTCTCTCTCATACACAAAGGTTTTCTTGAAGGAATAACCTTTAGGTAGTTAAAGTTTAGAATAGTTTCTATACACATTTGTTCAGCCGATTTTGGTCCAAAGCATAAATCCTAAGTCAAGTAACGAGTAAGCCTACATGCTGTCATGGTTTTGTACAAAAACCAGTCAGTAATTAAAATTAATTGGAATATCATATGTACAAAGAATCTACGGAAGAGTTCTCAATCCTTCAAATGCTCTTGTATCTCTTCCGCGTTGTTTGCATAAGCACCTTCCATGTTTTATTTCTGTCTTTTCCTTCCAATTGAAGTAGCAAATTTCTAATTTTATGTAGCATTATCCATTCAACTTTGGACATATTCTAAATTGTACACCGTGTATGCCATAGGGCAGTGGAGCAATAAGTGATTTACATCCTCTGCTGTATTCTTGTTCATGAAACGCCAGCTAGTAAAAATGATTTTCGCATTCTTCTAGTTCCCAGCTGTAAGGATGGGCCGTTACTGCTGTGCAAATAAAAAGTGTCATTCTTGGTGCTCTAGGAACCCATATTGAGGGATGAAAAGCCCTGTGAGGAAGTTCCAAATTTCCTCTCCCGATAATATTTGTAGAAAGATTTAACTGGAACAACACTGTCCATATGAGCTTTCTATCTCTAGCCATCGTTGTCTGCGATGGAGGTTTTTTGCTTACATAGTAGCTCCTATGATTTATTGAGATCTTCCATTTCTCGACTTGCAGAATTTCGTGAACTCAAATCCCTTGAAATTGTGCCTTTTTCTCTTTGCAAATGTAGTAACTAGGGCTGTCATATGGTGAATAAACAGAAACTTTCTTATAAGAAGCTGTCACTGCAATGATTTTGCTTCCAGAAGCTTATATTAGCTCCATTTCTTGCTATAAACTCACTTTTCTGTAAATCCCATCTCACACTTTCAGTATATTTGCCCATAATGCTACTTCGTCTGGGGCACCCAAGGGTGTGGCAAAGTGGTCAATAAAGTGGGAGGCAGTGTTATCAAAGACGAAAAGCGCAAAAAATCTCTAAGGTCCGTTGGGGCTTTAAGCGCAAAGCACAAATAAAGCGTGGGCTTTAATGAAAAACAGCGCAACCGGAGAAAAAGTAAAAATTTGTACATGTAGTCCAATACTAATAATTATAAGCATGAATAATAAAAATATGGACAAAGAAATTGGAAAACATTTACGAGAAAGTGAAATATCAATTGTTTAATGTCGTTTTTCAGGATTACACTCATTGACAAGGAAAAGTATGCTTTAGAGCCTTGATGCGACACTAAAGCGCACACAAAGCGAGGCAAAGCGCCGAACATGTTTTGAGCCTCGCTTCAGGGCTTAAGCGCGCTTTAAGCGTGTCTTAGACAACACTGGTGGGAGGAGAACCGTGAGGTCTCAGGTTCAAATTCTAGGCAGAGACAAAAAATACTAGGTGATTTCTTCGTATATGCCCGAGCCTTGGTGGGAAGAGTTACTTGGTAACTGTGTTGATGGAAGGTAGCAGGTACACGGTGGAATTAGTTGAGGTGCATGCAAGCTGGCTTGAACACGATCGTCTTAAAAAAATGATTCTCCGTATGGTTGCTTTATCTTATTTGTTCTCCATTCACCCCTTTGAGCATCGCATTTGTCAACAATCACTCTCTTCCACAAGGCTTGGTCATCTACTACAAACCTCCATATCAAGTTATCAACTTTGTTAGTAGAGCTCTGTTAAGAATTCTCAAATCCCTCTTGTGATCCCCATCCCTTCTAGGTGATCTGACCATATTCCAATTAACTGGTGGTACCTCGTCACCTCCCCACGTACCACAAGAAACGTTTCTTTGTAACTTATCCCGTTCCGATGTCACTTATGCTGACAAAGCTAGTGGAGACATGTAATCTTTTGGAATCTCAACGAGTGCTCGTATGAGTTTCTATCCCACTGGAGAAATATCTCTTGTACCATCTTAATCTCTTCTCAACTTTTCGTTTCCCTGATTCTACATTGTTATGTTCTTGCATGTCGAGACCAAATGTAATCCTAAATAAATCACCAAAAGAGATCAGCTTTGAAGCTGCTGATCTCTTCCGGTGACTTTTTTAGGATTACACTGCTTTGTAGTCCAGTATATATATGTGTGTGGGGAGG
>ML425094.1:0-81355 GCA_005239525.1 Nicotiana knightiana
AAAACCCTAGATTAAGAAAATTAGCTACTCATATTCATAAGAATCAATTATAAAATAACTTGCCTAATTGAATTACAGAGTAATGAATAAAAGCTATAAAAATCAATGTTTGCTTCACTGAGTAGAAATCCACAGGTTTTTCTTCACTTCAGTGGCTTCCCTCCTCAAAGTTGTGTTTTTGGGTCTATTTATATGTTTGGGACAAACCCTAAACGTGTAGGAGACTTCTATTCTAACCGGGAAACACTTAAAACTCTTCAAAACTCGGATTTGACCGGATCAGGGGCCAGGCGTTACAGGCCAAACGCCTGGCCAGGCCTGGCGTTTGGGCTCTGGCGCCTGTATAGGCCTGACGTTTGGGCTCTGGCGCCTGGCTAACGCCTGGCCTCACCAGGCTTTATAGCCCAAACGCCCGGCTATAGCCCGGTGCACTCCTCTTCGCCTCTTGAGCGTATTTTCGACGTTTATGCATTCATTTAGCTCGGCTTCCATCTCCAATTCACCTACACATGAAATAGACTCCATTATGCATATACAAAGTGTATTTTTATCATTAACGCACATAAAATGTAAGGCATATAACATGTTAAACCATGAATTCTAGCCACACATCAGCCAACCACATTCGGGTAGGCAAACTTTAGGGTTATTTTTTCTTTTATTTCATTTTGCCGAGGTAAGAGGGTGTTCCCTTTAGTCTATATTCAGGGGATGCCCCGTAGAGTTTGTATATATTATTTTTATACGGGGTATGCCCCGAAGTAAATGTAAATGGAGGCCATGGCATCATCGTGGAGTGAGCATAGTATAGACTTTTAGTAATTTTCTCTTATTTTATTTTCTTTTATTTAGGTGGGGACGACCTCGAGCCTCTTGTGTGTTTATTTTCCTGTTTCTGTGTTTTTAACTCAATTCGAATATTTTAAAAGTCAACTAGATCGAGTACGCAACCATACTAGTTACGGGACTCGAGGAATGCCTAACACCTTCTCCCCGAGTCAAATGAACCCCCTTACTTAGAACTCTGGTGCAAACTGGTTTAAGAGTCAAATATGTTTTGAAGGAAAACTATTTTTAAAACGGTGACCTGGCACACCTAAACCAAATGTCAGGTGGCGACTCTGAAAAATCCTTCGAAACACAATAATTGTCACTTTCAAAATTGAAAAACCCCTTTTGAGCTTTACAAAAACAATTTATTTATTTTAAGAGGGTTTAGTTAAGGTTGTAAAAAAAAAGTGTATGGCTTTGTTGCTTTGAATTGGTATTTCGCTAAATATCAATGATAAAACTACAATCAAAGAGTTAATTCTAAGCTGATGAATAACTTGAGAGTTCCTTTTGGTTTTTTAAAGCAAACAATCATATTTTTTGATCAAGTATGAATCATAAACATCTAACTGATTTTGTCGATCAGTCTAGAATTTGGCATCCAATAGCTACTTGTATACACTAAACTAATGTAACATTATTTATATAAATTAGATTAGAAATACAAAAGCCATAAATATCTAAAGGCAAATACATTATGCATTCTGTTTGTATATTCATATTTTTAAGTATTAAAAGAGTTGCTAGTTATGACTCACAACTGAATAATGACCCATATTGAGAAATTAACAGAGAATAAATTAAAATGAGATGTAACACGGCAAATGTAATCAACTGAAAGTTAATATCTAAAACGTAGTAGTAGTTGTTGTTGTTGTTTGCGATTTATACTTATATTATTGTAAAATAATTATGTTAAAGGAATATTGTCATACTAAAAGGTAAAAGTGTCAGATCAAATATTATAAGAATATATTACACTTTTAATTTGATTCCATACTTTTATAGTAAAATAGTAATAAACCAAATGATTAAACCAAAAATAATATTAATCCATATAAAATAACACGTTCGCTCCAACCCCTTTCACCAACATATCTAATTCTCACGGGTAGAATTTCATCTATGATGCAGCTCTTGTCAATGGTTTTATTGCTTTCTTCAGGGGTCTTATTTTGTTAAGAACTAAGAAATATGTAGATTTTTGGCAACAGGTTCGATATGTGTGCTATCAATTAAATATTTATATTTATTTAATTTTTTCATGGTATGCATGACCGAGCTTAAATCTAAGGGATCCATTGCAAAAGGTTAGCTTCGCTTTAGTTCCTAACTTCCTATTACCTTTGATGTCTCAGTAAAGTTGTGTAAGTTTGCTTTCGATCTAATAGTTGAAACATTAGTTCAATTTAATCATGAAGTAAAATATTTTTGTAAGCTGATAATGAGGGAGTAGTTATTTGCAGTTCTAATGCATCAAATCTTGATAAAACTCTGAATTTATTCATATATCTAAAAATTGTTCACACATCTTTCGAAAAATATGTTCATAGATGTCACGACCTCAAATTCACTAGTCGTGGTGGCACCTAACCCAACCCACTAGGTAAGCCAACTAATAATTATCCAATTCCAATAATATTAACAAAACAATTAAACGAAAGTACTTACTAAATTTTTATACATTTCCCAAGGACTAGTAGTACAAATCATGAGCTACTAAGAATAAAGTTTACAAAACTGAAACGAAATAATACATCATCTGTTGAAAAGTACATAAACAGAGTTTATTAGATCTAAAGCTACCACGAACAAGGGGCAGCTTCAACCGGAACGCAGGTACATCTTCGATCCAGCTACCAACGAACGCAGCAACATCAGCAGCCAACATCTGCACGCAAAGTGCAGAAGTGTAGTATGAGTACAACCGACCCCATATACTCAGTAAGAAACAAACCTAACCTTAGGTTGAAAGCAGTGATGAGCTAATACAAGGTCGGGTTCAATGCCAAGATCACACAACAGTTCGAAACAGCATAATACAAGTATATAAGAGGTATCTCAGAAGTAAAATGTTCAACACGTTCATAGTTTCAGAAATATAGTCATGCTTTTCGAGTATATCAGTGAAAAATCCCAAATCTCTTACCGAAAATGCCAAAAGTACGAGTAAGTTTGAAAGCTAAAACTTTCCAAATATCTTTTCCACAATAAATAAAAAAGTTTCATTTTCCTTCCAAATAACAAGTATAAAATATCTCTCTATGCCTACATATCAATGTGTATAATAAGCCATGAATGACATGATACCGTGTAACATGAGGAAAAAGGCATCTCTATGCATGTATGTCATGTGTGCATGCAAGTGCCATGTATCAAGGAGATGAATCATGTCCTCACACTCTGAGAGTACTCAATCTCACTGTTTCACACTTTCCACTCAACATGCTCAACCACTCAGTATTGTATATGGCCCATACGGCACAGGTAAGATCCATCCTGGAATATATACATCACTGACCATCAGTCACTCAGTACCGAGGAAAGCCAATTCAGTCCTATGGAGAAGATCTATCTCCAGGTGTATAAATGCTTCTGACAAGATCCATGTCCAGGGAAGGTCCATCCTTCAATATAATCAACCGCGCTCATTGGGGTGTGTACAGACTCCGGAGGGGCTCCTATAGCCCAAGCGCCATCATAAGCCAGATCCAGGCATAAATCAATATAATATGCTGCGGTGTGCAGCCCGATCCCATAAATGTCACATAAAATCAGGCTCTCAGCCTCACTCAGTCATCAATCTCTCCAAAACCCTCGATTTTATATCATCTGCCCAGCACTTCCGCACCTGCGACACATTAGCAGCTTCTGTGGCTTCGCTTCTACGACATAACCTCCGTTTTTACTGAATCAATTGAGGATTCGACTCTCGCACCTGCGGGCAACATACCCGCTTCTGTGACATCGCAGGTGCGAGCCACCATCCGCACCTGCGAAATATCTCGCTCCTGCGCTCCATCACCTCGCATATGTGCATCCTCATATGCGCCTAAATCTACGCTTATGTGGTCTTCCTTATCCAGTATTTTCGCTCATGCGACCCCTTCTTCGCCTCTGCGGCCATCGCACCTGCGCAAACCAGCCGCAGGTACGGTCACACCAGAACCAGCACTAGCAACAATGAAGAAAATAATCTGAACCTCATCTGAAACTCACCCGAGCCATTCAGGACCCCGTCCAAATATATCAACAAGTCACATAACATAATACGAACCTACTCGAGGACTCAAAACACACATAAAAACATCGAAACAATGAATCACGCCTCAAATCGAAATCTATGAACTTTGAACTTTAAATTTCCAAAACTCGCGCCGAAACATATTAAATCATTCTGTAATGAACCCAAATTTTCCACGCAAGTCCCAAAATGACATGATGAAGCTATTCAAATTCCCGGAACCAAAATCCGAATCTGATATCCTCAAAGTCAACTTCCAGTCAAACTTATGAACTTTCCAAACATTCAAATTTTTAATTTTTGCCAACTTGTGCTGAAACCTTCTAGAAATATCCAAATGCAAATCCGGGCAAATTCCCGAGTCCAAAATCACCATCTAGACCTAACGGAACCATCAAAACTCCGTTCCGGTCAAATTCACAAAAAGTCAAACTTGGTCAACTGTTTCAACTTAAAGCTTCAATATTAAAATTCATTCTTCCAAACCGATTTCGAATAACCTGAAAACCAAAACTGACGATTCACATAAGTCATAATACATCGTACGGAGCTACTCATGCCCGTAAACTACCGAGCGAAGTGCAAATGCTCAAAACGATCGGTCGGTTCGTTACATTCTACCCCGCTTAAACATATGTTCATCCTCGAATGTGCCAAGAGTTGTTCCCAAAACAACCAAACCACCGTATAACCTTACCATGCACATACCCCGGGGTGATCCCACGTCACCCTATCCCATATAGGTTCGATAACACAACATAACTGAAATTTCTTAATTCAACCTAGCCCATAAGCCTTAGAATCCAATTTTCCAACATTTAAAATTTCTTATAAGATCTGAACCTCGCAACCTAATTTTTGTATAAGTCTAAACAAGTTGTACCAAACCACAACCATAACCCAAGCTACAATCACATGATATACAACATGACTCAAATGCCCATAGCAAAATCTTCGATCACAGTAACTGCTCAGAACAACCCAATCCCAATAATAAACCTCATACCTAACAACACCTCATTCTAAAACCTTCGTACACTGGCGATAATGAAAGAACACGTGAAAACTCATAATCATTCATCAAATCAACAAGCCGTGGAGCTCCCTCTCCTTCAACAAGAACTATAGCCAATCCCTAAGCCGACTTTCGATATTATCCTTCCAAAAATATACCGCAATCAAATCCGATAGCACCCATCCTAGATCTGACAACTCCATCTTATTGAATATTAACTACTCTACTGACACACAACACGCATACTACTCTGATGCACAAACCGTGCAATCCACGCACCAATAAGCAACAATCCAAATGTACTCAATCAGGAAAATGACTCAATCAACAGAACCGTTCCGCAAGCTCAACGGATACCAACTTGTCATGACCCCAAATCCACTAGTCGGGATGGCACCTAAACCAACTCGCTAGGTAAGCCAACTAATAATTATCCAAATCCAATAATATTAACAAGACAATTAAACGAAAGTAATTTACTAAATTTTTATACATTTCCCAAGGACTGGTAGTACAAATCATGAGCTTCTAAGAATAGAGTTTATAAAACTGAAACAAAATAATACATCGTCTGTTGAAAAGTACATAAACAGAGTTTATTAGATCTAAAGCTACCACGAAAAAGGGGCAGCTTCAACCGGAATGCAGGTACATATTCAATCCAGCTACCATTAAATGCAACAACATCAGCAGCCTGCATGCAGAAGTGTAGTATGAGTACAATCCACCCCATGTACTCAGTAAATAACAAACATAACCTTAGGTTGAAAGCAGTGACGAGCTAATACCAGGTCGGGTTCAATGCAAAGATCACACAACAGTTCGAAACAACATAATACAAGTATATAAGAGGTATCTCAAAAGTAAAATGCTCAGCCTGTTCAAAGTTTCAGAAAAATAGTCAAGCTTTTTTAGTATCTCAGTAAAAAATCCCAAATCTCTTACCGAAAATGCCAAAACTACGAGTAAGTTTGAAAACTGAAATTTTCTAAATATCTTTTCCACAATAAATAAAAATGTTTCATTTTCCTTCCAAATAACAAGTATAAAATATCTCTCTATGCCTACATATCAATGTGTATAACAAGTCATGAATGACATGATACCGTGTAACATGAGGAAAAATGCATCTCTATGTTTGTATGTCATGTGTGCATGAAAGTGCCATGTATCTAGGAGATGAATCATGTACTCACACTCTCAGTGTACTCAATCTCACTATTTCACACTTTCCACTCAACATGCTCAACCATTTGGTACAGTATATGGCTCATACGGCCCAGGGAAAGATCCATCCCCGAATATAAACATCACTATCCATCAGTCACTCAGTACCGAGGAAAGCCAATCCGGCCCCATGGAGAAGATCAACTTCCAGGTGTATAAATTCTTCGGACAAGATCCATGTACAGGGAAGATTCATCCCTCAATATAATCAACCGCGCTCCCTGGCAGTATGTACAGACTCCGGAGGGGCTCCTACAGTCCAAGCGCCATCATAAGCAAGGTCCAGGCATAAACCAATATAACATGCTACGGCGTGTAGCCCGATCCTATAATTGTCACTCAAAATCAGGATCTAACCCTCACTCAGTCATCAATCTCTCCATTCTCACTCATGGGCTCACAATGTCATGAAACTAGCCTGATAACAATGATATGATGTATCAACAAAAAACAACTGAGATATGATATGAATTCATGAATATGACTGAGTACGAAATATCAATGAAATCAGTGAGATGACAGCAAGAAACGACCACTATGGGTCCTAACAATATCAGCATAAAGCCTAAACATGATATTTAGCATACTTAACAGTTTAGTTACTTCATCACATGGTAAAAACACAAATATTAACAAATTAGGGCCACTATAAAATGCCATGGAAACAATGGAGTCACAATTTACAGGGCGTACACTCACACGCCCGTCACCTAGAATGCGCGTCACCTTCTCATCAATCAGATAACACGTATTACAGTGTTTCATACCCTCCGCACTAAGTTTAGAAGAGTTACTTACCTTGAACAAGCCAATACCGATGCCGAGAAAGCCAAGCGATGCTCCAAAGATTCCATCACGCGCGTTCCGACCTCTGAACGGCTCGAAACTGACCAAAACCAACTCAAATACATTACCAATCCTGATCAGAAAAGATCAATCTTGAATCAAAAACCCGAAATCGGCCCAAAAGCCCAACCCGAGCCCGCACCTCGGAACCTAACAAAACTCACAAAATTTGACAACTCATTAATTACGATTCCAACCATACTAATTTCACTCAATTCCGATTCCAAATCGATGTTCAAAATTCAAAAATTCATATTATGAAACTTTAGGCCAAAACATCCAATTTCTCTTTAAAATTCATTAACCAATTGCCAAAAATGAAGATAAATTCGTGAAATATAACCAAAGCCGAGTATAGAGCACTTACCCCAATCCTTGTGATGAAATTTGCTCCAAAAATCACCTCCATCAGAGTCCCGCATCTCAAAATATGAAGAAAGACCAAAACCCTCGATTTTATATCCTCTGACCAGCACTTCCGCACCTGCGACACATTAGCCACTTCTGCGGCATTGCTTCTGCAATATCGCTTTTGCGGCATAACCTCCGCTTCTATAGAATCAACTAAGGACTCGACCTCGCACCTGCGAACAACATACCCGCTTCTGCGACATCGCAGGTGTGATCCACCATCCGCACCTGCGAAATATCTCGCTCCTGCGCTCAATCACCTCACACCTGCGCATCCGCATATGCGCCCAAATATCCATTTTTTCGGTCTTCCTCACCTAGAACTATTTTTTCTCCTGCGACCCCTTCTTCGCTTCTGTGGTTATTGCACCTGTGCAAACCAACCGCAGGTGCGGTCACACCAGAAACAACATTAGCAATACTGAAGAAAATAATTTGAACCTCGTCTTAAACTCACCCGAGCCACTAGGGACCCCGTCCAAACGTACCAACATGTCACATAATATAACACAAACCTACTAGAGGACTCAAAAAACACATAAATACATCGAAACGATGGATCACACCTCAAATCGAAATCTATGAACTTTGAACTTCAAATTTCCAAAACTCGCGCCGAAACATATCAAATCATCGCGGAATGAACCTAAATTTTGCACACAAGTCCAAAATGACATGACGAAGCTATTCAAATTCCCGGAATCATAATTCAAATTTGATATCCTCAAAGTCAACTTCCGGTCAAACTTATGAACTTTCCAAAGCTCAAATTTCTAAGTTTTGCCAACTTGTGCTGAAACCTTCTAGAAACATCCAAATGCAAATACGGGCATACGCTTGAGTCCAAAATCACCATCCAGACCTAACGGAACCATCAAAACTCCGTTCTCGGGTCAAATACACAAAAAGCAAAACTTGGTCAACTCTTTCAACTTAAAGCTTCAACAATGAAATTCATTCTTCCAAACCGATTCTGAATAACCTGAAAATCAAAACCGACGATTCACATAAGTCATAATACATCATACGGAGCTACTCATGCTCGTAAACTACCGAGCGAAGTGCAAATGATAAAAATGACCGGTCGGGTCGTTACATTCTCCCCCACTTAAACATACTTTCGTTCTCGAACGTGCCAAGAGTTGTTCCCAAAACCACCAAACCACCGAATAACCTTACCATGCACATACCCGGGGATGATCCCACGTCACCCTATCCCATATAGGTCTGATAACCCAACATAACTGAAATTTCTCAATTCAACCTAGCCCATAAGCCTTAGAATCCAATTTTCCAACATCCGAAATTTCTTATAAGATCCGAACCTCGCAACCTACTCGCTGTATAAGTCTAAACAAGTTGTAACTAACCATAACCATAACCCAAGATACAATCACAGGATATACCACATGACTCAAATGTCCATAGCAAAATCTCTGATCACAGTAACTGCTCAAAATAACCCAATCCCGATAATAAACCTCATACCTAACAACACCTCATTCTAAAACCTTCGTACACTGCCGATAATGAAAGAACATGCGGAAACTCATAATTGTTCATCAAATCAACAAGTCGTGGAGCTCCCTCTCCTTCAACAAGAACTATAGACAATCCCTAAGACGACTTCCGATATTATCCTTCCAAATATACCGCAATCAAATCCGATAGCACCCATCCTAGATCTGACAACTTTATCTTATCGAATACCAACTACTCTACTGACACACAACACCCATACTACTACGAGCAACAAACTGTGCAATCCACACACCAATAAGCAACAATCCAAATGTATTCAATCACAAAAATGACTCAATCAAGAGAACGGTTCTGTAAGCTCAACGGATGCCACCACAACCCAATGCTAAGAACCTATCACACATCGTAGGACCAAAACACACGAATCTAACACAAGGGATCATACCTCAATATAACCCCGATGCAATGTGTGATTCCACCCAAATGCTGATCCATATCATATACCTCGAGCCACCCTACTCAAAATCAGTAACCACGCAAAAATTGACATCAAGTACCTAAAGTGCATTACCTTAACCACGGAGAATCAGATAACACAATGCCATACAAATCCCGAGAGAACATAACCAATACGCCCTCAATCATGCAATACCCAATTACTCAATTACTCAACTTTTGCTACAAAACCACTATAGAATCGCACTATGCGTGCCAAAAACCAACGAATCACGACCCCTCGTAGCATAGCAGAGTATCTCACAGGAAATTTCAGAAAATGAATAAGCTTAGAAACAACTGAATACCACATCCCTCAACAATAGCATTATGGAGACAAACAATCCAACTAGGTGTAGATTACACATCCTAATTGGTACTACCAATGGAACCCCAAAATCAACTCCGGACACCCACAAATGCATAAATAAGCCTCTGAAAGCCCACAATGACTGGGTCATAACACATACTATAATCTGGCTAGCTTCGGTCATGACTTCACCGTCCACAACCATGGAACAATCTGCTCCTAATACCTACCATTCTCTAAATCCATAGAACACGGGAATCACCATATCTGATCACAACTCCATCGCCATAATGTCTAACACATCTCTCGTACACGATCATCCCACAAGGAATACTCCTAAAATTCTTTCCTGCCACATATCATAATTCAAATATCAACAGTCGATCATCCAGGAGAGTGCCGCAATACATCAAAACACATTGCCCCCTTTTGAGATGTATACTCTCATCAAGTTGTACCAAATAGTAATATTATTTACCTAGTCATCTGAAACTTCCCCTGCTGCCGATGAACTTCCATTCAAAACTTAATTGTGACCTTGCACTTGCCATCTCGATCCCTCACAAAACATCGCATCTACCATGCCATCCTGTGAAGAGTACAAGAATCTCATAATTAACTCTGAGTGACAAGCAGAATATATACCCGATCAGTCACAAACCTTCCAATTGATACCATCCCGGAGAAAATCTCAATACGCAACATATTCCTCATGCCGGTAGGAAACATACCCCTCGATCCGCGGTAGAAATCATATTGGTACCCACGCCGATAGAGACCGCCTGAGAAAGGCCCGTACACACTGATAGAATCTGGGCCAGGGCCTTCTGAAGGCCAGTAATCACAATAGGCGCAGGTGGTGCCTGAGCTAGTCCCGCCAGAACCTCTACCTCGGGACCTGGTCTTGAGCGGGGACAATTGGGGGATCTGTAGGTGCTTCCTCACCTACTGCGCTGGCGATGTCTTTGCCTCTACCATGGCCTATACCACGGCCTCGGCCTCTCGCGACCCGAGCTGGTGGTGCTGGTAGCTGTCCCTCATGACCGGTAGCACGAGTCCTCACCATCTGTGAGAGAATGAAATTAACAGATGTTTAGTTACCAGAATAAATAGAACGCACGATAAGAATCCAAGAATGTGAAATTTTCCTAAAGGTTCTGCAACCTCTCGAAGATAAGTACAGACGTCTCCATACCGATCCGCAAGACTCTACTAAACCCGCTCATGACTTGTGAGACCTATGTAACCTAGGCTCTGATACCAACTTGTCACGACCCAAATCTAAACCATGTTGTGATGGTGCCTATCGTGATACAAGGCAAGCCAATTTCCCAAATATTACTACTAATTTGATTAAAAGAATTTAATAAAGACATTTCCAATGTTTGAATTTCCCATAAACCAAGCCAAACTCTAAATATGAATATAGAAATGTAGAAACTGAGCCCCAAATATCAGGGTGTCACTAAGTCATGAGCGTCTAAATACATAAACTAATATACAAACTGTCTAACTGTCAATACAACCCAAAAAGAGAAATAGAAGATAAAAGAAGTAACAAGGTCTTGCGGACGCTAGCAACTACCTTGCAGTCTCCAAAGATAGTCGGCCTGAACTCAAAAATCGCAGTGCTCTAACTCACCTGGGTATGCACATAAAGTGCAGGGTGTAGTATGAGACAGCTGACTCAGCAATTAACAGAAATAAATAAGGAACTGAGTAGTGGTGACGAGTTAAGCAGAACAATTCAATTATTACTTTTCACAGTTAAGACTAAACAGGAGTAAACAGGTAAATTTCATGAATCAGCAAATATTACAAGGCAATTAGCAGATAAATGCAGTAACAGAAAAATAAAGGAAACCTCACAGCAATGTCACTCAATCCCTCAGTCCTCAATACACACGCTCAATAGGTACTTACGCTCACTAGGGGTGTTCAGACTCTGGAGGGTCTCCTACAGCCCAAGCGTTAATCTGCACGGACCACTCACGTGTTGTACGGACAAATCACATGCTATCATATCATATATGTATCCGTACGGACAACTCACGTGCTATAAAATATCTCACAACAGGCCCTCGGCCTTACTCAGTCATGCACCTCTCTAGCCTCACAGCTTGTAACAAATAAAAGAAAGCAGTCCAAATCAAGTATTACAATGTATCAGCAAGATAATAGAGACTGAGGTAAACATGTATAAGAATTTATATGACGGAGTACGATAATGTGAGCATGAATAAAGCCTAAGAATGATCTCTAACATGAAGGAAGTCAAGTTTAACAGACATGTAAACACTTAAACACCGATAATGGCTATTAGGCCTCACAGCCTCACGGGATGGACCAAGTCTTAATCCCTCGCGGTGTACACCCACACGCCCATCACCTAGCGTGGGTATCACCTCCAAATAGTCACATGATATCAAATTCTCCTGGTTTATACCCTCAAAGCCAGAATTAAATTTGTTACTTACCTTAACAGCGTAGAATCCTACTTCGGGATTCCCTCGCCCCTCGACTTGGTCTCCAAAAGCTCCAAATCTAACCACATCCAGAACAATATTATCAACATACGCTAAAGAAACAAATTCCACAGAAAAACTACAAAATTAGGCCAAAAACCCGAAATTGGCTAAAACCCGGTCCCCGATCCCACGTCTTGAAACCCGAAAAAATTTTCAAAACTAGAAAGCTCGTTCACTCCCGAGTTTAACCATATCAAATTCATCAAAATACGACTCCGTTTGGTCCCTCAAATCCTCACCTCAAACTCTCCAAAACTCAAGACCTAACCCCTTTAACTTCACCCTAAATTCCTACTAATTTCATGACTAAAAAGTGGAAAATCATCACAAACAAACGTAATAAATCCCAAGTAACTTACCTCACTGTAATCTCTGCATTCCCTCTTGAAAATCTCTGCCCAAAGCTCAAGAACCGGCCAAAAATGGTAAAGAAACGGAAAAATTTCACGAAGTGTGGCTTATATAGTTTCTCCCAGAGGTCTCGCACCTGCGGACAGGGGTCAAGCATCTGCGCAACCGCATCTGCGGTCCTAGGAGCGCACCTGTGACTTCCACATATCCGTCCGCTTCCGCATCTGCGGTTCTCTACCTGCACATGCGGGCTCGCAAGTGCGGCCCTCACTTGCGCATTTGCGCTCCAGTCCTAGTCGCCCAATTACGCATTTGCGACCCACTCTCCTCATATGCGATGATCGCACCTGCGGCTCCCCATCCGCAGGTGAGGAAAAACACCAAAACATCACAACACTAGAAAACAACACTTCAAACTTCACAAATCCAATCTGTTAATCACCTGAAAAAGACCCGAGGTTCTCGGGACCTCAACCAATAGTATTAACAAGTCATAAACCAATACACGAACTTAGTCGAACCTTCGGAACACCCAAAACAACAATAAAACACCAAATCAACCTCGGATTCAAGCCTAAGAACTTCTAAACTTCCAAAATTCCCCAATGACGCCGAAACCTATCAAACTGCGTCCGAATAACCTTAAATTTTGCACACACGTCACAAATGACACTACGAACCTACTGCAACTTCTGGAATTCCATTCCGACCCCGATACCTAATTTTCCACTGCCAACCAAAATCACCAAATTTCCAACTTTCGCCAATTCAAGCCTAATTCTACCACGGACCTCCAAATTACATTTCGGGCGCACTCCTAAGTTCAAAATCACCTAAAGGAGCTATCCGAACTGTAAAAACTTCAATCTGAGATCGTTTACTCAGAAGTCAACTTCCGGTTGACTTTTCTAACTTAACTTTATAAATAAGAGACTAAGTGTGTCATTTCACTCCAACACTACTCCAGACTCGAACCTACAAACCCGATACAACACAGCTCAGCTGAACCAAACATAAAGAAGCAGAAATGGGGGAAACGGAGCTATAACTCTCGGAACGACCGACCGGGCCGTTACATCCTCCCCTTCTTAAACAAACGTTCGTCCTCGAACGAGTCTAGAAACATACCTGGAGTCTCAAATAGGTGTGGATATCTTCTCTGCATCTCCCGCTCGGTATCCTAGGTGGCCTCCTCCACGGGCTGGCCCCTTCACTGCACCTTCAGTGAAGTTATGTCCTTTGATCTCAACTTTCGGACCTGTCGATCCAAAATAGACACCAGCTCCACATCATATGTCATATCACCCTCCAACTGAATCATGTTAAAGTCCAAAACATGGGACGAATCGCCAACATACTTCAGAAGCCTGGAAACATGAAATATCGGATGCACACTCGACAAGCTGGGTGGAAAAGCAAGCTCATAAGCCACCTCCCCAATCCTCTGAAGTACCTCAAACGGACCAATAAACCGAGGGCTCAACTTGCCCTTCTTCCCAAATCTCAGAACACCTTTCATATGTGAAACCTTCCGAAATAACTTCTCCCTAACCATGTAGGATACATCACGAACCTTCATGTCCGCATAGCTCTTCTGCCTAGACTGCGCATTGCGAAGCCACTCTTGAATCAATTTCACCTTATCTAAAGCATCCTGCACCAAATATGTACCCAAGAGTCTATCCGCACCCAGCTTAAACCAACCAATCGGAGATCTACACCTCCTCCCATATAAAGCCTCGTACAGAGCCATCTGGATACTCTCTAATAGCTGTTGTTATATGCAAACTCCGCGAGTGGCAGAAACTGGTCCCATGAACCCCCAAAGTCAATAACACAAACGCACAACATATCCTCCAATATCTGAATAGTGCGCTTGGACTGCCCGTCCATCTAAGGGTGAAAAGTAGTGCTCAACTCAACCTGAGTACCCAACCTTCACTTCATGGCACACATATCTGGCCCCGCATCCTCATAACCCCGTCATCACCAATAGTCACACCCCTAGCATCCCCTCGCCCGACCATGTCCTGAAGAATGAGCAAGTGTGGGTCATTATATTGACGCTCCCTGATACGGTCGTAAAGAGAAGACCTAGAGACTACGCAAGCCAATACCCGACTAGGCTCCAAAATATCCAATCTCACTAGCTGGACCGCTAAGGCCTGAACATCCAATTACAACGGCCTCTCTACTGCTGGAAAATATGCTAAACTCCCCAAACTCTCTTCCCAGTGACTCAAAACGTCGGCCACCACATTGGCCTTCCCTGGATGGTATAGAATAGTGATATCATAGTCATTAAGAAGCTCCAACCATCTCTGCTGATGCAAATTGAGATCCTTATGCTTAAACGGATGTTGCAGACTCTGATGATCGGTATAAATATCACAATGAACCCCATACAGATAATGATGCCAAATCTTTAAGGCTTGAACAATGGCTGCTAACTCAAGATCATGCACCGGATAATTATTCTCATGGGTCTTCAACTGACGCGAGGCATAGGCAATCACCCTACCCTCCTGCATCAAAACACAACCAACTCCTATCCTCGAGGCATTACAATATACGATATAAGAACCAGAACTTGATGGTAGGACTAACACTAGAGTTGTGGTCAAAGCAGTCTTGAGCTTCTGAATGCTCTCCTCACACTCGTTCGACCACCTAAATGGAGCACCCTTTTGGGTCAATTTGGTCAAGGGAGAAGCAATAGATGAAAATCCCTCGACAAAGCGACAGTAATAACCCGACAAACAAAGGAAGCTCCTAATCTCTGTAGCTGAGGACGGTCTAAGCCAACTCTGCACCGCCTCTATCTTCTTCAAATCCACTGAATACCTTCACTAGACACCACGTGTCCCAAGAATGCTACTGAACTGAGACAAAACTCACACTTGGAGAACTTTGCATAAAGCTTCTCCTCCATCAACCTCAGCAATGCAATCATCAAATGATGAGCATGCTCCTCCTAGCTACGAGAGTACACCAGGATGTCATCAATGAACACAATAACGAAGGAGTCCAAATATGGCTGGAATACACTGTTCATCAAATGCATGAACGTTGTTGGGGCATTGGTCAGCCCAAAAGACATCACCAAGAACTCATAATTCCTATAACGGGTCCTGAAAGTTGTCTTAGGAATATCTGAATCTCGAATCTTCAGCTGGTGATACCCGGACCTCAAATCAATCTTGGAGAACACCCTCGCTCCCTCAAGCTGGTCAAATAAATCATCAATATGAGGAAAAGGATACTTGTTCTTGACTGTGACCTTGTTCAACTGCATGTGGTCAATATACATTCTCATGGAAACATCCTTCTTCTTCACAAATAGAACCGGTGCACCCCAAGGTGACATACTAGGCTGAATAAACGCCTTGTTAAGGAGTTCCTGAAGTTGTTCTTTCAATTCCTTCAAATCGGTTGGTTCCATACGATATGGTGGAATAGAAATGGGCTGAGTGCCTGGAACCAAATCAATACCAAAGTCAATGTCCCTGTCAGGCGGTATGTCCGGCAGGTCTGCAGGAAACACATCTGGAAAATCACATACCACCGAAACCAAATCAATGGCAGGAGTCTCTGCACTAACATCTCTCACAAAATCAAAGTAAGAAAAACAACCCTTCTCAACCATACGTTTAGCCTTCAAATATGAAATCACCCTACTCGGTACATAGTCTATAGAACCACTCCACTCTACCCTCAGAAATCCCGACATCGCTAAGGTCACGGTCTTGGCGTGACAGTCTAGAGCATCATGACATGGAGATAGCCAATCCATGCCCAATATCACATTGAAATCAACCATACTGAGCAACAACAAATCCATTCGGATAACCAGACCCCCAATAGACACCACACATGATCGATATGCACGGTCCACAACAATAGTATCACCCATAGGAGGCGGTGTCTCGAGAGCGAATCGATCTTGCTGAGCAGGTAATACAACCTTCATTCATTTTTATTTACATGCTTGTCCGACTTTAGCGTTTAACACCTTTGGGTTGATCTTTGCAGCTTGAGAAGAAAAATGCACTGATGGGGGAGGAGCTCCGAGCCAGGGATATCGAGATTCTCGGACTCAAGCAGCATATAACGAGATGGTCTCCAAAAGAGATTCCCTCCAGGGGAGGTTGGCCTCGGTTGAGCACCATCTTTAGGATGCAAAGGCGGAGAGTAGTAAGTACAAGGATCTCCACGCTGAATCGGTTGCTGCTCTGTCTCGTAGCCAGGGCTAAATTCGATGTGATCATATCCTCATACAAATAGGATGTTATTTCTGCAAATGCACAAGCCAGGAAGGTGTCTGAGGAAGCCGAGCTAAAAATGACCCGAGCCCTGGAGCATGCCCGACTAAAGTCTCGGAGGCAGGATCTCGAGGATATACATACAGGGGGCATCGATCTGTCTGCTAAGATCGAGAGAGTGAAGACCATAGAAGAGGAATCAGAAGCCTTGCTTACTTCTGTTGGTGACTCGCGCAGTGGCTCGAAAGATGATGAGGACGAAGGTGAAGTCCCCGAGGGGGAAGAGGTTGTTGAAGACCTGGGGGCTGAGGGTCGATCCGTTGAAGGCTCAACCTGCGAGGGATCCGTTGGAGGCACAACCCCGGTGGTAGATTAGGTTTTTATTAATTCTTTTTTTTGTGTAAGGGCTCCAGGCACGAACCTTGTAAAGTTTTTTGTGTAAGAGCAATCGGTAATGGTTGATAGTTGACCGTTTGGGGCTCATTCCCCGAGTCAAGTTTTTACTTGAGCTCATCGACCCTTAGGTTTTTGAATCGGCCTCGAGGCCCTTTAGGATGGCCCTTTGACTCTAACGCATTAGCCCTTAGGATCTTTTAGATCGGCCCTGAGGCTCTTTAGGCTGGCCCTTGGGCTCTTACACATTGGCCCTTAGGCTCTTTTAGATCGGCCCTGAGGCTCTTTAGGCTGGCCCTTGGGCTCTTACGCATTGGCCCTTAGGCTCTTTTAGATCGGGTCAATGCGACCTCTAGTATGGCTATAGTTTCCCTTCATTTTGGCTAAAGACTTTTGAAGTTTTTGTGTTCTTCCGACTCTTCGACGGCTCGATAATAACCTCGATTCTGAGTCGATATATGATGATAAATGGGCACCTCGGGAGGTTCGCTCGAACGCTGAATTTTAAAAGCCTTTTTACTGAGGGTCGATTGCTTCGAAGCCCTTTTATTAATGCAGAGGGTAGCCTGATTAACCGGTTCTTTTCGAAGTATTTTAGAAGTATTTGAAGGCCTGTAGTTTTATGGCGGCAATCGGACGTCTCCGAGCCGCGTTAATTTGGCCGGAGCCTTTTGATATGACCGTAGTCTTTATGTTTGGCCGTAGCCTTTTAGTCCCCGAGTGAGATAGCCTCGGCGTCTATATCAAGGATATGCCCTTTTAGGGGTCTTACAAGTTCGAATATATAGCCTTTACTTTAATATCGGGATTATGCCTTTTTAAGGTCTTACAAATTCGGGCATGCCTCGTTGAGGTCTTATAGATTCGATGTTGCCTCATGGAGGGCTTATGGGTTCGATGTTGCCTCATTGAGGTCTTATGCATTTGGTGTTGCCTCATTGAGGGATTATATTTTGAGCATGACTCTTCGAGGTCTTACAGATTCGATATTGCCTTGCTGAGGTCTTACAAGCTCGAAGTTGCCTGATCGAGGTTTTACGACTTCGAGTTTTTGGTGGCTCGATGAGCTGGTTTTCGATGACAATCCCCGAGTGTTTGGGAGTTTTTGGTCCTGGAGCCGTTTCTTGTGAAAATAGCAAACTTCCTTGAAGCGCAAAAGTGTTTCGATGATAAAAGATACTCTTTTGATTACTTGGTACAAGCATATATGTTTTCTTCATCGAGGGTTCGATTATTCTACGCGGACACGGTTCATTCGACCGTTGGGTCCGATACATCATTCTCATGTCGAGACCCTCTTTGGCATATTTCAATTTCTTCGAGAAGGTGATCTCTCAGGGGGATGCCCCTAAATATTTGAGGTTGATTGAAGAGAAGCCTCGAATACTTGATGATTTCTCCTTAGGTAGCATATGGATGTTGCCCCGTTAAAAACCTTGCCGAAAAAACCTTATCGGGATAAAACCCGATCGAAGGAAAAGAGTGCAACGTATGCTTTAAAACCCAAGGTCTTTGAGTCGAAGTATGTTTTAGTGTCTTCCATCAGACACCTATAAAAAAATTAGTATGAAGAAAAAAATGAAAAGGGAGAAGATTATACCTTAGCAATAATAGCGTTTGAGCATTGATATGTTCCAATTGCTTGGAAGTTGCTCGCCTTCCTTGGTGCCGAGTTTGTAGGACCCTTTGCCAATTACTCCGAGGACGCGGTATGGTCCTTCCCAGCTCGGTCCTTGCTTCCCTTTATTTGGGTTTTGAGTGTTAAGGGTGACCTTCCTCAGGACTAAGCCCCCGATCCTGAAATGTCGGAGGTTTGTTCTCCTGTTATAATATCTTTCGATCCTTTGTTTTTGGGCGGCCATTCGGACCAGCGAAGCCTCTCGCTTTTCATCTATCAGTTCGAGGGCTGTAGTCATGGCCTCATTTTTTGAGTCCTCAGTGGCGTGTCAGAATCTGGCGCTTGGCTCTCTGACCTCGATCGGTTCAAAGCCTCGGACCCATATACCAAGGAGAACGGCGTCTCTCCTATGTTCGATTTTGAAGTTGTTCGATATGCACATAGCACCTCGGGAAACATTTCTCTCCATTTGCCTTTAGCATTTTCTAATTTGTTTTTCAAGTTTTGAGTGATGGTTTTGTTTGTGGATTCGGCCTGATCATTTGCACATGGGTGGTAGGGCGGTGATAGGATCCTTTTGATTTTATGAGCCTCGAGGAATTTTGTTACTTTGCTCCTGATGAACTGCTTCCCGTTATCACATGTTATCTCGGAGGGGGTCCTGAATCGACACATGATATGATCCCAGATTAAGTCGATGACTTCTTTTTCTCTCATCTTCTCGAAGGCATGTGCTTCCACCCATTTAAGAAGTAGTCAGTCATAAATAGAATAAATCTAGCTTTACCTGGTGCCGTTGGTAGGGGACCGACGATGTCCATTCCCCATTTCATGAATGGCCATGGCGATAAGATTGAATGTAGCTGTTCACCGGGTTGGTGAATCATTGGTGCAAATCTCTGGCACTTGTCGCATTTTCGGACGAATTCTTTTGGTGTCCTTCTCCATGTTGTCCCAATAGTAACCTGCTCTGATCACCTTTCAAATTAAGGAATCGGCACCAGAGTGATTTTTGCAGGTGCCCTCGTGGATTTCTCGGAGTACGTAATCAGTGTCCCCCGGTCCCAAGCATACTACTAAGGGTTTATCGAAGGTCCTTCTGTATAGAGTTTCATTTTTGTCGAGTGAAAATTGGTCTGCTTTGGTTTACAGGGTCTTCGACTCCTTTGGGTCCGTGGGTAGCTTCCCACTTCCCAAATAATCGGTGTACTTCTTTCTCCAATCCCATGTCAGACTGGTGGAGTTGATCTCGGCATGGACTTCTTCGATCACCGACTTGGATAGTTGTACAACAACCCCAGGGAGTATGTCATCTTCTTCAGCGGATGATCCCAGGTTTGCGATTGCATCAGCCTCGCTATTTTGCTCTCGAGGTATGTGGATCAGAGTCCATTCTTTGAAGTGATGCAATGTGACTTGAAGCTTATCTAAGTATATCTGCATCCTGTCTTCTCAAATCTCGAAACTCCCATTTACTTGGTTTACTACCAGAAGGGAATCACATTTTGCTTTGATGACTTCTGCTCCCAGGCCCTTGGCCAACTCGAGACCTGCAAGCATAGCCTTATATTCGGCTTCGTTGTTAGTCAAATTTGCAGTTTTTATAGATTTCTAATCATACCGCTTGTAGGTGGTTTCAGAACAATGTCGAGCCTCGACCCTTTCACATTCGAGGCACCGTCGGTGAATAGGGTCCATACCCCTGACGATGTGCCGATTTTCAGTAAGATTTCTTTCTCTACCTCGGGCACGAGGACGGGCGTAAAATCGGCCACAAAGTCCGCCAAAATTTGGGACTTGATAGTTGTTCGGCATTGATATTCGATATCATACCCCCCAAGTTCAATGGCACATTGGCCAATCGGCCCGATAACTTTGGTTTATGCAATAGGCTTCGAAAAGGATACGTTGTTAAAATACAAATGCGATGACATTGAAAATAAGGCTTTAATTTTCGAGATGCACTTATTAATGCAAGAGCTAATTTTTCTAAGTGTGGATACCAGGTTTTGGCATCTCCCAGGGTCCGACTTACATAGTAGACCGGGAATTGCGTACCTTGTTCTTCCCAAACCAGCACACCACTTACCTCTACCTCGAATACGGCTAGATATAAGTATAGCATTTCATCCTCCTTCAAGGTGTGGATTAAAAGTGGGCTTGATAGATATCGCTTCAGTTCCTCTAAGGCATGTTGGCATTCCGGAGTCCACTCAAAGCTGTTTTTCTTTTTGAACAAGGAGAAGAAATAATGACTCATGTCCGATGACCTCGAGATGAACCGTCCCAAGGCCGCTATCCGTCCGGCCAGCCGCTGTACGGCCTTCATATTGTTTACCACCATGATTTCTTCGACGGCCTTGATTTTATCGGGGTTGATATCGATCCCTCCCGTTTAACACCATGAAGCCTAAGAATTTTCCCGAGCCTACTCCGAAGGCACACTTCTCGGTATTTAGCTTCATGTTGTAGCTTCTAAGGATGTCGAATGTTTCGTACAAATAATTCAAATGGTCCTCTACGCGCAGGGACTTAACTAGCATATCATCAATGTAAAATTCCATGGATTTGCCTATTTGATGTTCAAACATCTTATTAACTAGGCGTTGGTACGTGGCTCCTGCATTTTTTAGCCCGAAGGGCATCACATTATAGCAGTATGTACCATATTTCGTGATGAACGAAGTCTTTTCCCTATCTTCGAGATTTATTTGAATTTGATTGTACCCGGAGTAGGCGTCGAGAAAAGTGAGGATCTCGTGGCCAGCCATGGCATCAATCAAGCGATCGATGTTGGGCAACGGGAATGAATCTTTAGTGCATGCTTTATTTAAGTCTTTATAATCTACGCACATTATTAATTTATTCCCCTTTTTGGAAACTACCACTACATTGGCCAATCATTCGGGATATTTTACTTCCCTAATGGACCCTATCTTGGGAGTTTTATTACCTCGTCCTTGATGAATTCATGTTTTACCTCGAACTGAGGTCTTCTTTTTTGCTTTACCGGTTTGAACCTGGGGTCAGCGCTTAGTCGATGGGTGGTTATTTCCGGAGGGATCCCTATCATGTCTAAATGGGACTAATAAAAGCAATCGATATTGTTAATAAGTAATTGAATGAGTTTTTTCTTGAGTTCGGGGGTTAATCCCGTTCCCAGGTATACCTTTCGGTATGTTCGATCAAAACAGCCTGCTCCAGCTCTTCAATTGTTGATTTTGTGGCATCGAATTCTTCGGGGGCAACGAAGGTCTGAGGAGTGAGAAATCCTTCTTCATCATCCTCGGGGTCCTGTTTTTCCTCTGGCTCCTCCGAGGTGGAGGGTATGGATGTTGGTGCCACATCGTGCACCACGAACATCTCCCTTGCCAAATGCTGCTCTTCATATACTATTTTTACACCGTCTTTTGTTGGGAACTTCACCATCTGATGAGAGTCGATGGTACTGCCCTCATGTTGTGTATCCACGTCCTTCCAAGCCGTGGAGGGTATGTATGTTGTATCTCATGTCGCCTTCGATGACATGAAACTTGGTATTTTGAACTGTACCGAACACGTTGACCAGGAGGATGATTTCCCCCTTTGTTGCCTCGCTCACCATGTTGAATCCATTGAGGATTCGAGAGACGGGTACGATTTGATCGAGCAATCCGAGCCGCTCCACCACCTTTAACCTAATTATGTTGGCCGAGCTACCTATATCCACGAGCACACGTTTAATTTGAATGTTATTCAAGAGAAAGGAAATTACCAGTGCATCATTATGTGGTTGAGACAAGGTCTTGAAGTCTTCTTTACTGAATGCAAGAATATCCTAGGTCATATAGCTTCGAGTTTTCTTTTCCGTTGCGGCGGATACTTTTTTCCGTTTGATCACGGATCCATAAGGGACGTCGGTTCCTCCAATGATCATGTGAATGATGTGCTGAGGTTATTTTGGTTCGTTCCTCCTTTTCGCCTCTCTTTCTCGAAATGGCTCTTGGCTCGATTGTTGAGGAATTCTCAAAGATGCCCTTCGCCGATCAGCCGCGCCACATCCTCTCGAAGCTGCATACAATCCTCGGTCTTGTGACTGTGGATGCCGTGATATCCGCACATTAAGCTAGGGTCTCTTCGGGAAGGATCTGAGTGCGCAGGTTTCGCCCACCTGGTATCTTTGATCTTTCCCATGGATGATACGATGTTTGAGACATCGACTTTGAAGTTTTATTCTAATAATAGGGGTGCCTTCATCGGCCCTGTGTGCATGTCGAACCTGGCTTTGTTCACGAGCTCCCAGGAATTCTGACCTCGATCCATCTTTCGATCATTAGGAGGTATATTGCGCCTCGGGGCATTTCTTCGATCTTCGATGTACGGTTGGTACCCTTTCCTTGCTTGGCCTCGGTTCTCTCTCTAGAAACCTTGATTCCTTAGCTAAGAGCCTGTTAGGGTATACTAATCCCGAGGGGGCTCCCGATCGATCGTCCTCGACCCTGATCTTTGACTGATACCTGTTGTGCACATCCGCCCAAGTTACGGCGAGATATTCAACCAAGTTCTACTTTAGCTGCTTCGAAGCTATCGAGCTCCATTCTTTCAAGCCCTGAGTGAAGGCCTGCACTTCCCAGTCATCAGAGATTGGTGGTAATTCCATTCGCTCCATTTGAAAACAAGATACAAATTCCCTTAGCATCTCGTTCTCTCTATGTTTGATTTTGAAGATGTCGGACTTCCTTGTAGCGACTTTGATGGCGCCGGCATGTGCCTTTATAAAAGAGTCTGCCAATATGGAAAATGAATCTATTGAATTTCAGGGGTAGGTTATGATACCACATCATGTCCCCCTTTGACAACGTTTCTCCAATTTTTTTCAATAGGACGGACTCAATATCGTCATCTTTTAAGTCGTTCCCTTTCACAGTACAAGTATAGGCAGTAATATGTTCATTGGGGTCTGAGGACTCATTATACTTCGGGAGATCGGGCATTATGAACTTCTTCGGGATGGGCTTCGGAGCTGCTCTTGATGGGAATGACTTTTGCACGAACTTCTTTGAATCTACACCCTTCAGAATCGAGGGCGCGTTCTGGATCTGATCGACCCTCAAGTTATAGGTCTCCACCTTTTTGTCGTTAGCTTCTATCTTCTTTTTGCCTGATTCAATTCTCTTTGTGAGGTCTTCGAGCATCTTCATAATAGCAGGGTCGGTTGCTGATCCGTTGTTGCTCGACCTTTCCAGTGCCTGCTCGACTCGAGGAGCCATTTCTGGTGGTGCTATGCTTGGGGTTTTAGATGGCTTTGTAGCTGAGCAATAGCCACTTGTTGCGCCTGTAACATTTCAAAATTACATGAAGGCTAACTTCTCTTTCCTCCCGAGCTGGAGTTTTATGCGCTTCATGTTGGTTTTCCCGGTGTGCACTTTTGTCTGTATGAGAACTTATATCGACATGTTGGGCATTGTGTAAGCCCACATCCATGAGGATTGGTGCTGGTGCCACCCCAAGGTTTTGCAGTGGTACACCGCGCCTGAAACAGCTACACTTTTCTCTCCATGATCTTCAGGACCGTTGTTTTCGTGTGCATTCACTGAGTTAGGCATTTTTTGACCTGAAATCAAAGATTCTTGGACAAGAAAAAGTGTGAAGAATAACTTGTGTTTTTAGAAAACCAGCACTACAGCAATCACTATTATTTTTAGCCCCACGGTGGGCGCCAAACTATTTACCTTGAAAATGGTAATGACAATTATATTTGATTTTGTGGTTCTAAAATTATGTGATTTATTTTTATACTAGTTGCTAGGAAATAGATGCTAAGTGTGATCTAGGAGAATAAGGTAAGAATAAAGAAAATTAGTGATATGCAAACCAAGCTGTTGCAAAACAGGGTCTCGAGCTGGCCGAAGTAGGGCCTCGAGGTCGAACCATAATTCCTAACAGAGGACGGTTGATGGAGAAATAATAGTATGGAGGGCCTCGAGGATAACCCTTTATGAGCACTAATGAGCAATAAATGAATAATAATTAATGAACACGATAAATAAAAGGCAATAAATCTGTAGAACAAATGTTGAGTATGTTAAGAAGGCAGAGAATGTTCTTGTTGTACTCAATATTCATGTGTCCCAAAAAATGACAAGGGTCCCCTTTATATAGGAGGGGGAATCCCAACATAGTACATGCATAATTATTACAAATAAATACTGTTGGTACAGTTGTATAATGGTCCAGTACAGACTTGTACTATTTTGCAGGCGTTGTCAACTTTAACCACGTGCTCTTGGGAGCTTCCCGCCTTTCCATGACGGTCTTCGATCTTTATTCTGTCTTGAGGTATATCGATCCCTCGATATACTTCCTCGAGGAATGGACCTCTGGGTTGATCTTCGGATTCTGCTCCGATGCAATCGAGACCGGGCTTGGAATGTCGTAGAAGCCTCAAAATCGGTCATCCCCTCTTTTGATCGTATACAAAAATATAGCATGCGAAATCAATTAGAATCCGTTTTAGGGAAAATAACACATAAAATAAGGAAATACAATAGATTAAATAGAAAATAAGGAAAATTCATCAACTAAACACAAGAAAGGGAATAATATCACAAGCAATCGAAAATCAGTAAGGAAAAGGGAAAATCTCAAACCCTAGTTGGGACTAACGACCTTGAATCGAACCAATAATGCAAGAATAGTTCATTATAGTATGTATATAGATGAAATATCGTCCATATCTTCACAAAATCAAAGTAAATTGGTCGCATTCTTGAGAAATAGTTCTTGCCAAAGATAGGGTAAGAACTAAGTAACACCATAGACATGCGTATAATAGAAAAGTATCACAAAATAGGCAAGTAAATCATAAATTGATTCCATGTTTGGGTTGAAATCGGAGAATATTGGTGTATGGCGGTTAGGGTTTCTGTCAAAGAAGGAGAGAGGGTGTGAAGGCGGTTGGGCAGGGGAAAATGGATCTTTTGGGGTGAGGGGTAATATAAAACGGGTAGGTTAATTATGGGTCGTTGATCACTTGAGATCAACAGCCAGGATAGCAAGGGGAATGGGGCGGGTTATTTGGAACGGTTGATTTTTGGCTGGGGTGGTATGGGCTAAGGTTTGGGTAGTTTTGGGCCACTAATGTGGTCCGAAATTGGTTAGAATAGGGCTATTATTTAAATATCCAAAATAATTATCAAAATAATTTATAAAAAATGCTTGATAAATGAATGAAAATATTATTTATGCACTAAAATGCTTAAAAAAATAACTTTGTTATAAAAATATAAATATGCTATTTTGACACAAATAATATAAAATAAAGAGCAATTGTGTATGAATATAGACCATTATTGCAAAATTAGATAAATAGCTTAAAATGCTAATTTAATTATATGAAATAAGATAAAATATTCAAAGCACATATTATAGGTGCAAAATAATAATTTTGGGTAACTAAGTCATCACAAAATAATTTAAAGGGATAATTACTAAATATTTATATAATTTAAATGCAAGAAAATTAATTTAAAGCTCTAAAAATTATGGAAAATTATAGAAAATGCTTATATAGGTTTCTAAACTAAGTAATGATGCAAATATGGTATTTTGAAAGTATATATGCATTTTGGAAATATGAGGGCAAAATTGGGTATCAACAGCTGCCCCTCTTTACCCGGGAAAGATGAAAGAGTCGTCGGATAAAGAAAATGATGAACGATTTTGATCGAATGGGGTGATTTAAAAAATGGAGGCCAAAACCCGGATCCTGAGTTGCCTACATATCCCTGGTGTTACGGGAATCAGGATGTGTGCAGTTCTGGATCCAACAGTGAACTGAACCGATGGAGTTGTTATAGGAATGGTCGTATGTTTTTCAAGGGTTCTTTTGGGTAGGACACTATCAAATGAATTTTCGCGAAATCATGAATGTGAATCTGAAATGTTATGGATGTATCTCAAAACGATTATATGAACAGTTATCAAGTAAAAGTGGGTAATTGATGGTGATTGGTTGCGTTTGAAATAATTGTCGGATGTGAACGTTGTCAACGGAAAACGGAGCGAAGATTCCTCCGTTTAATGAACGGTTACTTCCTAGATTATCTGCAAAACTTAAAACACAACGCATGTAAGTATATATGGATTATTGCGAGAATTTAAACATGATGCGAATTCCCTTTGGACTATGAAAGTTGTCTTTGGACGGTGAAGATGATGTCCTTAGACTATGACGTCCGGGGCTATGAATCATGTGATAAGGGATTCACAGACCATGAAATGATGTCCTCAGGCCATGAAAATGGTGCCTCTGAACCATGACGCCTTTGAATAATAATGTGCAATATTGAGAGATCCTCAGGCCATGGAATGGTGTCTTCCAGCTATGAGGATGATGCCCTCGGACTATGACTCCTTTGGACAAAATGGCAATGTTTCAGACCATGAGATGCAAATGTGTGATGCTAGGTTGTATGTGAAGTAAAACAAGACAGAGCTTAGGCAATGCTTAGTCGCAGGCGAATAGAACATAGTGCTAGGTTTTAAATAGCATAATGGAGATAGCATTCGGTCTTATGCAAGGACAAGGCAATGCTTAGCCTTAGGCAATTGAGGAGGCAGTTCTTAGCCTCATGCAAGGAAAGGAGATGATGCTTAGTCTAGATGCAAGGAAAGTCAGTGTTTAGCCTTATGAAATTAGGGAGGTAATGCTTAGCCTCTTGAAAAAAGAGAAGACAGTGGTTAGTCTCGATGCAAGTAAAGGTAGTGCTTAGCCTTATGAAATTATGGAGGCAATGCTTAGCCTCATGCAAGAAGAGGAGACAGTGCTTAGTCTCGATGCAAGGAGAGGCATTGCTTCGCCTTATGCCATTAGGGAGGCAATGCTTAGCCTCGTGCAAGAGATGAGACAATGCTTAGTCTCGATGCAAGTAAAGGCAGTGCTCAGCCTTAGGCAATTAGGGAGGCAATGCTTAGCCTCATGCAAGAAGAGGAGACAGTGCTTAGTCTCGATGCAAGGAAAGGCAGTGCTTAGCCTTATGCAATTAGGGAGCCAATACTTAGCCTCATGCAAGAAGAGGAGACAGTGCTTAGTCTCGATGCAAGGAAAGGCAGTGCTTAGCCTTATGCAATTAGGGAGCCAATACTTAGCCTCATGCAAGAAGAGGAGACAGTGCTTAGTCTCGATGCAAGGAAAGGCAGTGCTTAGCCTTATGCAATTAGGGAAGCAATGCTTAGCCTCATGAAAGAAGAGAGACAATGCTTTGTTTCGATGCAAGGAAAGGCATCTCTTAGCCTTATGCAATTAGGGAGCCAATACTTAGCCTCATGCAAGAAGAGGAGAAGGTGCTTAGTCTCATGAAATTAGGAGACAGTGTTTAGTCTCATGCAAAGAAAGGCAATGTTTAGCCTTATGCAAGGATAAGAGACGCTGCTTAGTCTCATGTAAAGAAAGGAAATGCTTAGCCTTATGAAATTAGGGAAGCAATTCTTAGCCTCATGCAATTGAGGAGGCAGGGCTTAGCCTCATGAAAAATAGGATACAGTGCTTAGTCTCATGCAAAGAAAGGCAATGCTTAGCCTTATGCAATTAGGGAAGCAGTGCTTAGCCTCATGCAAAGAAAAACTAAAATATTTCTTAGTTGGAGGTGCTTGTGATAGATAATTTGATATCTTGAAGATAGTGACCTGATATATCTATAGATATTATTGTCTTATTGTACCTGCATCTAAAGAAAAATTGTGAGTTTTGTGAGGAGGTTGGTTCGTGCTTTCGCCTTCTCGCTTCGCCTTTGCTCCTACCTTGAGATCCTGTTTGAGTTACTTTGGGCAGCATCTGGCTGTTTATAAAAATAAAAAATTTCGAAAGAAATACGTGCATTTGATGAATGTAGTTATTTAAAATATAGTAGTATGAAATATCAAGTAATTTAGATGGTCGAATGACTTTGACACTTTTAGAGACATTGAGATTTCTTTGCTTTAGAATTTTGAGGGTCCTCCTCAAAATTTTATCCCAGTTTAAAAGCAATTCTTTGACTATTCTGCATATGACAAAGTTGGCCGGACTTGCTTCAGAATTTTGGGGGTCCTCCTCAAAATTCTGTCCCAGTTTCTGACCATGGAAAAATGAAGATTTTATTGAGATGTAGCTGAACCCACAGGGTTGCCTACGTATCCCTTCTTAAATGAGAATCAGGTCAAGCGTAGTTCAGTTACATCAGATGAAGAAATGTAAACAATCTAAACATACTCTGTGAACCAAGTAGGGCCCTTGCCAATTGGGTGAAATTTCCCTTTGGCTTCATCTTGATGCGGGAAGATCCACTTTAGCACCAGCTGCCTCGGTATGAATTGTCTAGGTCTGACCCTTTTGTTGAAAGCTCGGAACATTCTGTTTTAGTAAAGTTGACTGTGACATACTGCATTTACTTTTTTCCCATCAATGAGAGCCAGTGTTCATAGCGACTTCGCATCCATTCTGCATCACTGAGTTCAGACTCTTGTATAATTCTTAAAGAAGGAATTTCTACTTCGACAGGAATGACAGCTTCAGTACCGTAGACCAGTAAATAAGGAGCTGCCCCAGTTGATGTGCGAATCGTGGTACGATATCCCAGTAAGGAAAATAGTACTTTCTCGTGCCATTGTGTGTGATTATCTACCATCTTCCTTAATATCTTTTTTATGTTCTTGTTGGCGGCTTCCACAACCCCATTCATTTGCAGCCTGTATGTTGTGGAATTCTTATGCTTGATCTTGAAGGTTTCACAAATGGATCTCATTAAATCATTGTTAAGGTTGGCGCCGTTGTGGGTGATGATTGATTCCGGCGCCCTGAATCGACAAATAATACGATCCCTAACAAAATCTGTGACAACTTTCTTAGTTACAGCCTTGTAAGATGTGGCTTCAACCCATTTGGTGAAATAGTCTATGCCCACTAGAATGAGCCTATGCACATTTGAAGCAGCGGGTTTGATTGGACTGATGGCATCCTTCCCCCAGGAGGAGAAAGGCCAAGGTGCACTTGTTGCATTGAGTTCATTGGATGGCACTCATATCATATCTGCATGTACTTGGCATTGATGACACTTTTGAACATACCTGATGCAGTCTGTTTACATAGTCATCCAAAAATATCCACCTCTTAATATCTTCTTAGCTAAAACAAAGCCATTCATGTGTGGTCCGCAAGTTCCAATATGTACCTCTTCGAGCAATTTGGATGCTTCCCTGGCGTCGACACACCGTAATAACCCTAGATTCGGAGTCCTTCTGTGCAGAATTCCTCCGCTTTGGAAGAAGTGGTTGGATAATCTTCGGAGTATGTTTCTGAGTATGATTTGCATGATCCGGGTACTCTCCTTTTGCCAAATATTCTTTGATGTCATGGAACCATGTATTTCCATCAGTTTCTTCTTCAACGTAAGCACAATAAGATGGTTGATTATGAATCCTTACTGGGATATGATCGATGAAATTCTTGTTTGGGTGTTGTATCACGGAAGATAGAGTGACCAATGCATCTGTGAACTCATTCTGGATTCTAACATGTTTGAACTCTATATTTGTGAATCTCTTCATCAATTCTTGTACATAGTACAAGTACGGTAGTATTTTGGTATTCTTTGTAGCCCATTCTCCTAGAACCTGATGTACCAAAAGGTCTGAGTCACCAATTACCAGCAATTCCTGAATGTTCATGTCAACGGCCAACTTGAGTCCCAAGATGCAAGCCTCATATTCTTCCATGTTGTTGGTACATGGAAATCTGAGCTTTGCAGATACTGGATAATGTTGACCTGTCTCTGATACCAAAACTGCTCTGATACCTACTCCTTTGAAATTTGCAGCCTCATCGAAGAACATTCTCCATCCATCGTATATTTCGATGATATTTTTTCTCCTACGAATGATACCTCTTCATTGGGAAAATATGTTTTCAGTGGTTCGTATTCTCCACCTACAGGATTTTCTGCCAGATGATCCGCCAATGATTGCCCCTTGACCACTTTCTGAGTTACATAGATGATGTCGAACTCACTCAGCAATATCTGCCATTTTGACAACTTCCCTGTAGGCATGGGTTTCTAGAAGATGTATTTTAGCGGATCCATCCTTGATATGAGATATGTCGTGTAGGCACAGAAATAGTGCCTCAACTTTTGAGCTATCCACGTTAGAGCACAGCAGGTGCGTTTCACCAAAGAATATTGTGCTTCGTAGGGTGTGAACTTCTTACTCATATAGTATATGGCATGTTCTTTCCTTGTTGTCTCGTTGTTTTGTCCCAAGACACATTCAAAAGCTCCATCTAGTACAAATAAATAGATTAGAAGAGGTCTCCCAGGTTCCGGCAAGACCAGGACTAGTGGTGTGGACAAATATTCCTTGATTTTGTCAACGACTTTCTGACATTCTTCAGTCCAACTTGTTGCAGCGTCCTTCTTCAACATTTTGAAAATTGGTTCACAGATCATAGTTGATTGTGCTATGAAATGGATGATGTAATTGAGACACCCTAAGAAACTCATCACATATTTCTTGCTCTTTGGAGGTGGCAAGTCTTGGATAGCCTTGACCTTTGATGGGTCTAACTCAATTCCTCGGCGGCTGACGATGAACCCTAACAACCTTCCAGCAGGGACTCCAAAGGCGCATTTTGCGGGATTCAGTTTTAGATTGTACCTTCGAAGTCGATCAAACAATTTCCTCAAGTATGTTATATAATATGTACCCTTCTTAGATTTGATGATGACGTCGTCCACGTACACCTCTCTCCTTGTGTATCATGTCATGGAAAATGGTTGTCATGGCCCTCATATAAGTGGCTCCAGCATTCTTTAGGCCAAACGGCATTATTTTGTAGCAATACACTCGCCATGGTGTAATAAAGGTTGTATTTTCGGCATCCTCTTCATCCATCCAGATTTGATGATATCCCGTGAAACAATCCACAAAGGAATGGAGTTCATTCTTGGCACAGTTGTCGATCAGTATGTGTATATTAGGCAACGGGAAATCATCTTTGGGACTTGCTTTGTTTATGTCTTGATAGTCGACACAGTCTCTGACTTTCCCATCTTTCTTTGGAACTGGCACAATATTAGCCAACCGGGTTGGATATTCAACCACTCTGATAATCTTGGCTTTGATCTGCTTGGTGACTTCCTCTTTTATTTTCAGACTCATATCTGGCTTGAACTTTCTGAGCTTCTGCTTTACAGGTGGACACATAGGGTTGGTCAGTAGTTTATGAGCCACTATGGACATGCTCAAACCAGCCATATCATCATAGGACCATGCAAAAATATCCTCGTATTCTTTCAAAAATCGGATGTATTCTTCTTTTTCTGACGACCGTAGGTGAATGCTTACACGAGTTTCCTTGACTATTTCGGAGTCTCCCAAATTAACTGTTTCAGTCTCATCCAAAGTGGACTTAGGCTTGTTTTCAAAATTTTCCACCTCTTTCACAATTTCCTCGGGTATTATATCCTCCTCCAGATCTTCTGAATCACTATCCTTATGTTGTGTCGTCTTATTACATGTCACAGCCGTAGGTTCACCAGGGTATGTAATAATAATGTTGTAAAGAGAAAATATAAAGGATAATAATAAATATTAAAACAACAATCTATTGATAAATATTAAAACGTCAAACAAATGTAGTTCAATGATTCGAGCAATTATTTCAAAATGAAAACGTTAAAAAAAACAAAAACTAAAAATGTCTTAAATGCCCAATAAATTGCTTTGAAAAATAAATAATGCTAATTGCCAGGCTACCCAGGAACTCGATGGGCCCTTGATGGTGCAGTACTCCAATTCCTGAGAACAGCTCACTTCTCTGTTGTCTGAATAATGAAGCCTTCCTCCTCCTTCTCCTCAACTATCGTACTGCAGTCCATGTCTTCATCATCCAGCAACAGATCCCTTATGCCGGCTAGAACTTCATCTTCTTCGGACCCCCACATCATGTCAACTTGATGAAACGACTGGCTCAAATGTGGTACTGGCTGCTCTAGAGGGTAATAAGGACCACGCCACGGCGGCGACCAATTCTGATACTCGTGCCAGGTGTATTCATACCCGAGCCTATAAGTTGTGCCATGACACTTTAGCTGTATTGGTTTGGTGATCCCCTGGAGATTCTTGTCGAGACCCTTGCCAGGTACATACCATGTCCATGCCAATATGCTTTCTATTTTATTGCTCCACCATTTGTCTTTCTCAATTGCATTGACACGCTCGATGTGATGGTATATTTCTCCACCCAACTTCCTTCTATTCTCAACAACCGGAACAGTTTGGCTGGTATAAATGGGATTACTTCCATCCGCATGGATGATTACTTCCTGATGGTTACACTCAAACTTCACGGCCTGATGTAGAGTAGAAGCTACAGTCCCATCGGCATGTATCCAAGGTCGTCCCTACAACAGATTGTATGTAGCGGATATATCTAACACTTGAAACTCAACATCAAACCAGGTCGATCCCATCTGTAAGCTGAGGTTGGTCTCCCCAATTGCGGTCCTTTGGGATCCATCAAATGCTTTCACGTTCATACCCTATGCTTTTATCTCGTGCATACCTTTACCCAACCTTTTAAAAGTAGTTAATCAACAGATATTGAGACTCGAACCCCCATCTATCAAGACCCTGCAATGAATTTTTCCTCAAATAGCATTGTAATATGCAGCCCTGTTGTGACTTAAGCCCTCCGGTGGCAACTCATCTTCATGAAAAGTGATCTTGTGGCTTTCCAACACTTGCCCCACCATGTTGGCCATCTCTCCACTGGTGATGTTATTGGGTACATAGGCTTCATTCAACACCTTCATCAAGGCATTCCTATGCACCTCAGAGTTCTACAGCAGTGATAAAAAGGATATTTGAGCAGGGGTTTTGTTCAGGTGATCAACCACAGAATATTCTCTCACCTGCACCTTTTTCCAAAGATCATTTGGGCCAGTCTCAATAACAGGTGGCTTAGAAGCGACTTCTTTGCTTGTTCCTCCCAGATGCTCGGGTGTATAAACCCTACCAGTTCTGGTCATGCCTTGCGCCGCACCCGTTTCTTCCATTTTTTCCTTTCCTTTCCTTCTTTCTTCTGCGACATAGTCCCAAGGTATAGCATTAGACTTAAAAGACGGCGTAGGTACTACCATCACGGTGAAGGGTGTTGTCACTTCAACCTCAGACGGAGTTGGTGCGGCTACCTCAACTTCCATTGGTGCTTGAGTTTGTACCACGATAGGTGTGAGATTGACTAGAGATGTTTTAGGATTATCCCCTTCTCGAATGAGTCCAATTGACCCTTCTAAGTCCCATTCTTCATCGGTCTCTATCATGTTTAACGCATCACCCCTATGATTCAGGAGAGGATTGTTACGGACATTGGGTGCAGCCTCCTTTGCTTGTATAAATTTGGTGTCAATTAATGTTTGAATCTTATCCTTCAAAGTGCGACATTCATCAATAGTATGACCCTTCATGCCTGAGTGATAGGCACGTCTTATTTGGATTAATCCACTGGGATGAGTTTTCCATAGCAACAGCAGGAATGGGAGTGACATTACTGGCAACCTTCAGTCTCTCGTACAGTTGGTCTATGGGTTCAGCAATTAGGGTGTACTGTCTGGGTGGTCTGCGGCCGAAATTCAGTCTAGGTTTTTGGTAGTTTTGGTGGGTTGGTAATGAATGGTAGTATGTTGGTTGGGTATTATAAGTATGGTAAGTGGCAGCAGTTTGTTGGTATCTGGGAGGTGAAGGTTGATGTGTGGGTGGGGGTGTTTGGTATGCAATAGGAGATTTTGGACCTTGGGATACCATAATTTCCCCTACTTCTTTCTTCTTGGAGATACCTCCTGACTGTAAGGATTTGTTTGTAGCTTGGAGTGCTTCAAAAATTTTCACCATTCCACTTTTGATCCCTTCTTCTATTATTTCTCCCAACTTGATGATATCCGAAAATTTATGATTTTCAATAACCATCAGTCTTTCGTAATACCGCGGATCATGAGCTCTGACGAAGAACTTATTTATTTGTTCTTCTTCTAGTGTTGGCCTTACTTTTGTAGCTTCATACCTCCACCGAGTAGCATACTCGCGGAAATTTTCCGTTGGCTTCTTCTTAATACTCTGAATATAGACTGGTGCGTTTTCCGTGTTAAACCTGAACCAGTCCATAAATTCGATGCCATGCTTACCCAATTAACCCATTTCTTTGGGTTCTGACTGATGTACCAAGATAGTGCATCTCTAGTGAGGCTCCTCATGAACAGCTTCATGCGGATTCTTTCATCCTTTCCAACCCCACAAGCTTGTCACAGTACGTTCTCAAGTGTACCTTTGGATCACCAACCCCGTCGAACATTTCGAACTTAGGAGGTTTGTAACCCTCTGACAGTTTTACATTTGGATGAATACACAAATCTTCATAATTTAAACCCTCAATGTCTTTAACCCCTTCAACACTTTGAACTCTACCAGTAAGTTTCTTGAGTTCTTCCACCATGTCTTGATGAGCAGGTCCTTCTCAGCGGATTCAGGTACATATAGGGTTTGTTGTGGGGTGTGGGTTAAGGTTTCCACGTATATGGGATAGCTTTGATGGACTCCAGGAATCTAGGCATAGTGGTGGTTGTTGGTTGAGGTTTGGGGATCAGGAGGGGTTGTGGTAGGTGGTGGTTTGTGGATATTGAGTTGGATGGTGATGGTGTTGTGGAGGGGTAGGTACTGGTGGAGGGTTATGTTTTTGAGGTGGTGTGGCGTATTGATGAGGTGCGGGAGGATTTTGTGGATTTTGGTTTTGTGTGTTTTTGGGAGATGCTGGGTTTTGGGAATTTTGTTGGTTAATGTCGGGAACGTTTAGGGTGAGGGAAAGGTTTTCCAAGTTCCGGACCTGATCAAGCTCCCCTTGTAGCTCTAATATTTTATGTTCCAGACGTAAGACTAGGTCTTTCTGTGTCGGAGTACTCCGAACATCTGAAGTTTCAATATTCTCTGCATGGGTAACATTGTCTTTCCTGATACCACTCATATCGTCCTTTTTGGCTTTTCCTTTGTTCTTGGGATCACATGGTAGAGGAGGAGGTAGAGGGCCTCTGGATCTGGTGTGATATGATGATGATGCCAGTATGCACGAACCATCCTTGGGGAATGGTAATAAAACAAAGAAAAGAAAAACAAAAGGTAGCCAAGTCAGTAAGGAGTATTAAAAGGATGTTTGCGATATTTAAACATGTATGTAATAAATGCGCGTCTTAATTTGAGGGACCTCGTTGTGCCCGAGGTAGGCCTAAACGACACATAGATTTGGAGAAAATTGATGCCAATAATTGCGTCATTTAATTAATGTGAAAATAAACCAAATCTCTACTCAAACGACAATAATGAGAAAAGAGTCACAAATGGCATTTTCCTTATTATAATCAAAATCTAATCGTATCTAGAAAGCAGTAAAAAAATATTATTTCCTAATCTACTTGGCTCCAGAGGGACCTTCTCCATGTTTGTCCTTCTTGGATCCATCAATCAAGTTCTCCAGGTCGCGTATGTCCAATAGTAGATAAGCCCTTGCTAGATGCCCTCCTTCATTGCCTTCCACATTCTAACAATTCAAGAGACTTTACTCATCTTCCCCTCACGTTCCATTAACCCTTGCTCCAAATATTAAAATCTCTCTGTTGATTTAGTAGCGATTTCCTTCCATTCGTTGATCGCTTCCATATCCACTTTGTGATGTTCCAAATGCCTAGCTTCAGACTCGAAGACCCTTTTACGCATCATCCTATACTTGAATTGTGCTTCAGCAGCATCATCTATAATCCTAGTTTTCAGATTAATCCCTGGCTTGACATCTCCCGTTATATCATCTACCAACCATGATGGGTATAAGTACACATGGAAGGCACGATACCTGTCTGGCTTGATAGTATCTTTCTCCACAATGACCTTTTCATTCCACATATGTTGTGCCTCAAATTTGAATGGAATGATGTTCCCTTTAAAGTCTGCTTTGTACTGGACCATGTTAGAAACCCGAGGTATAACCTACTTTCTTCACGTTTGCCTTATTACCCTTATAGGAGCATAAAGATAGATTTCTCTTAACCCTATCAACATAAGATGAGTGGTTTCTCTTGGCCTGATGATGAACTCGCTGCTAGGGAACCATTCGAACATCCAATGTACCTTTTTGTCAGTCAAGTTGCTGAAGAAGCGCATCCAGCTCACAGCACTTCCGGGTTGTGCAAACCTATCTGGGATAAATGTCATTCTTTTTGGATGATGGTAGGCTATGTGGTCATTCAGTGGTCGTTGTAGAAGCTCTTGATGATATTCACCTCTCTGGAAATGTTCTAATAACCGTACCTGTAGAAACAGATTACAACCCTCGAAGTGCTCATACCCTTTTTTGCATCGATCTAGAGCCCGGTACATCTCAGTAAAGTTCATAGGGATGATGGTGTAAGTTTGTCCCTAAATCCCCTCCATTAAAGTCCTAGAGAGTGTGGATCCTCTCCCCTTTCATTGGAAATATCAACAACCCCAAGAAACAGACAATGAACACAAAACTCGGCAGTGAGTCCAACCCAAAAAAGTAATGGCAAGTTCGTCATGGTGAAGGCGATATGACTTGCTATGCCCATAACGTTCATAAAGGAATTCAAATGGTATGTATGACTTCTTCAGACAGAGCAACTCATTATTTTTCTTGAAAACCATCATTTTCAGGAAACCCCGGGGAGTGTGATTTTTTGGTACTAGTAAACCCGGACTATCCCATGGCAGCCTAGCGAAACCCCCTATTTCCTCTAAGAGAGGAGTCATTTCTATGTCACCAAAGCGGAAGACAGCTCTTTTCTCATCCCAAAACATAGTGGCAGCCTCAATCAATGCATTATTTGGTCGAATGTCCAATAAGGAGGGTAAATTTTCGATAACCCTTTTCACATGATTGTTGTCGCTAGGTGAGAGGTTCTTCCACCAATCAAGCAGCAAAGGTGGGATGTTTTGAACCATGCCGAACCTAGGGACTTCGTGCCTCATTTTCTGGAAAAAAAATAGAGTTAGCCCTTACCCCCTCCGGATCTGACTATTTACACATTAATGATCAACATATCGGCATGTTTTCTCCAAATAATGCACATAACGTTATGGTGTCCATTGGAATTATGGAAATCCCGTCGGACTAGGCTTATCTTAGCGGATTATCACGCGAACAACGTTCTAAACCATGCTAGGTTTGACGTGATGCATGCACAGTAGATATTGAAGCAAGGTTTCTAGAAGGGTCTAGCGGGTACTCTCAGGTGGACAACTTGAGAAGGAAAGGCACGGAACCTTCGACTGCACCGTTGATCGACTAGTTTACCGCAAATAAGCCTTTCCAATTTAAAGGGTAATTTCGGAAGAGCGCAGACACTCATCAAGTGTCGCTATGGTATTAGTTAGGCACGAGTGGAATATGGTGTGGAGCATGATTTATGCAAGGATAAATAACACATTGTCAAGTATTTGCATGATAAATATGTGAAATCAATAAACGCAGTATTAAGATAAAACATAAAGAGCATAAAAAGAAAGAAAAACAAGAAGAAGTTAGTTCGTGTAATATGGGTAATATGATAAAGTAAGAGAGGGGGTAGGGGTGGGGAGAGACATGATGTAGCAATTATAAAAACCAATGAAAAGCAGCTTAGAGCAAATAAGTATGACTAGGAAAAGAGGTACGCATGTTTTGACCAGTTTGATCAAGGAAGGGTGGAGAAGGGAAGGGATTTGCATATTACCAAGAATTCAAATAAAAGGAGAATAGGGGAGTGATGTTCATGTAACAATGAATTAGACAAGTAAAAGGAAAATAGGAGCGGGATATGCATGTAGCTGAAAATAATAAGGAAGCGTGTTTATCAAAGAAGACTAATTCATATAAGCCAAATTCATTATGGTAAGAGCCCAAGTACATGGTGTTTCCCCAGCAGATTCGCCATGTTGTCGCGTCCCTTTTTCTTGTAAAATCGGGTTTCGATACGTGACAATTCTTTTAAGGAGGTTAAAAGAGAAGAGTCGTCACCTAACAATTTTTTAAGGTGCGTTAGGGAACCTATTTGCAAATAACTCTTGTTCAACTAGTTAACATCACCAAAGATCGGGTAAGGGCTCTAAATTACCTCGAAGAGAAGGTGTTAGGCACTCTTCGAGGTCCACAACTATGGCTCCCGGCCAAACTCGAATTGTACGAATAAGTCTAACGGATCACCCCGGCCAAATAGAAGGGAAATAAGATGGGGGGTCCTAAATTTTTTAGCCTAAAGGATCACCCCGTGCAACATAAATAATACTTCGTAACTCCCTTGGGATGGGGTGTCACTCATATTATTCAGCGGGCACAGAATATTATCTCCTGCTATCTGATTACTATGTTAAAGTTTTTACCTATAGCGTTCTAATTCAATTGTAGGTTGTACCCTATGTGTGCACTACCCGTCCCATACCTATGGTCCAGGAGGCGTTGGACCTCTATTTTGGGTGGTTCTAGACCTCACTTAGGCTGCTCCGAAAATGTCAAAACTAGGCGACATACAAAAGCACATTTGACTTCACATATAGGAAGTTAAGGGCTCAAGGTAGCCTCCACACTTAAACAAAAAATACATGCGAAACAGGTTTTCATGTTAGGCAGTTCAAGAATTAAGGAACTTAAATCCTTATAGACGTGATTTCTATGTGATAAGGTATCGAGCATGCAAGCAGCTTCAGATGCAAGCTATAGACAGGATTGAACAGTTGTTACATACTCATTATTAAAATGGCAAATTTCCTGCTATTAGTCTTGTAGGTGTTGAATCTAAATGATTTATGTAGTAAATACAGTGGAATCTATCAAGAGAAACCTAGAATTACTCATGCTTCTGATAGTGGCCTAAGTGAACGATAAACAGATGTTGAAATAGGCATCATTAACGATTATTAAGGCAAATGGTGGTATCCTATAGACAGGATCTCTAACGATTAGCACTTGAAACCGACTTTATTGTTATACCTTAACCTTATAGGCATGTTTTCTAGGTGAACAGTGCCGGTACAATAACAAATGATTAAAATCCTATAGGCATGATCTCTAATGGATATGTTGCGGCAATGCAAATTGAAGGAAAGTTCAACCTTATTTATTTTCTATAGGCAGGTTTTCTAACAACATGTAGCAACAAGGGTAATTGAAGCATTTGACATCATGCTTTGCTAGTAGACAAGTTGTGTGAGTGTGTAATTTTTCTTAATGGCATGATTTCTACAGTGTGCATAGGGAGTGAACGACACATATAGCAAATACATTATTACGTCCTATAGGCGTGCTATCTACCCATCGCATGTAAATATTAAAATCTACCCATTCCCTTTTACTAACAACCCCAATTATTTATACAAAGATTATTATAGGCCCAATAATGAGTAAAGTAACAATATTACATTACAATGCACAGGCCCACAGCAAACCCAAAAATAAATAAATACCCAGCATTATTGGGCCTTCAATGTCTCTTACATAGCGTACACAGTCCCTCAACAAAGCCACGTTCAATACATGACCCAAAGGTCTATATAAGAGTCCCAACCAATTTAGCCATCTCAGATACGCAGCACATGACAGGGTAGTAGAATAGTAGGGACAGTTTTGGAGGTTGAGGGAGTGACTAGGACCAAGCCCTAGTGTGTCAGAGTTCACAAGAACCTCAATTGGACCCCGAGAAATGCTCACACTAGGGAGGCCAATAGTAGAACCTAGATAGCCTTAGATTTCAGCTAGCTAAGAATGGGAATTCAGAATAGCATGAGTAGCAAGTAACAGGAGTGGATAGTGATAGAGGGATAGAAATCAAATAACACACCAAGTTGAGTGTACAAAGCAATTAGTCAAGCAGGCCAGTAGGTTCAGCAAGATATACATAGATACCACATAGACATCCTCATTGAAGGAATTAGGAGAATAAATAGGTTTTCATGCATACATAAATTATCATGTATAGATGCATGAAGTTAAACTAGTTGAAACCGAAAGATCCAAATTAAGCTAAGTATACATACTAGTGCCATGTTAGTCAGTATTTAGACATGATGGGAAACACATATTATGACAATCACTGAAAAGACAGGGTATCAAACGAATCAAAGGTATGATGGGGAAACATAGTAGCATAGAAGAAGAATCATGGTTGACAAAAGTGGAGTATTTATCTTAAAAATCAGGACAACATGGAAACATGTTTAGAGTAGACTTTAAATCAGTATTCCATAGAGTTAGGACCAATACACAAAGGGCGATCATGTAGACACGGGACTTAGCACTAAAAGATTCATTCAAGTGGGGGTGGTTCCCATAGTATTGTGGTAGTATCCGAAACAAAATATGCAGAGATTCTATGATTAACAACATATGGTCACAGTAGTCAGATTCATATCAAATGGACTTGCATTGAAGCTCAAACTGAACATATTCAGATGCTATAGATACAGAAATCACTCCAGAAAAATAAAGAATCAACATAGAAGTGCAAACTATAGTGAAGTATACATATTAGCCTAACAACAAGTAGTAAAATATCTCATACTTCCAACTATCACAGAATGGCAAAGATTATTGAGCATTATCATAGTTAAATCATGCTCATGTAATTCAAACACATATGCAGAAAGAAAGAAAGAAATTGAACCTTGCAAGGGTTTAAAACACTAACCAGTAGCAGAATCAAAAGAGTAAAGAGAGTAATAGCAAAAACCCCAGGTCTCCGATGCTTTAGAGTTCACAAGAGCCTCGGTACTGGGCTCCGAGCAGTGCTTGCACCGTAGGAGGTCATTTAATGGCCTTGGCTTTCAGCCGGACCTGAATTCAATGATTTTAGAGAGTGTTCGAGTGTAACAGTGAGTAAGTTTGTGAGAGAGGAGAATAGTGAGAACAATAGTAGTGATTAAGAGATTCGAAAAAGTCTGTCCAGGGGGATTTAGGGGAGGGGTTTATGTAGTAGCAGATTTAACACATAAAATAAGGAAATACAGTAGAGTAAACACAAAATAAGAAAAATATAGCATGTGAAATCAATTAGAATCAGTTTTAGGGAAAATAACACATAAAATAAGGAAATACAGTAGATTAAACAGAAAATAAGGAAAATTCATCAGCCAAACACAAGAAAGGGAAGAATATCACATGCAATCGAAAATTAGTAAGGAAAAGGGAAAATCTCAAACCCTAGTTGGGACTAACGGCCTTGAATCGAACCAATAATGCAAGAATCGTTCATCATAATGTATATATAGACGAAAGATCGTCCAGATCTTCACATAATCAAAGTAAATTGGTCTCGTTCTTGAGAAGTAGTTCTTGCCAAAGATAGGGCAAGAACTAAGTAACACTATAGACATGTGTATAATAGCAAAGTATCACAAAATAGTTCATGGATTAATTCCATGTTTGGGTTGGAATTGGAGAAGATTGGGGTATGGCGGCTAGGGTTTCTGTCAGAGAAGGAGAGAGGGTGTGAAGGCGGTTGGGTAGGGAAAAATGGGTCTTTAAGGTTTGAGGTGAGGGGTAATATAAAACAGGTAGGTTAATTATGGGTCGTTGATCACTTGAGATCAACGGCCAGGATAGCAAGGGGAATGGGGCGGATTATTTGGAACGGGTACCTTTTGGTTTTTGGCTGGGTGGACTGGGCTAAGGTTTGGGTAGTTTTGGGCCACTAATGTGGTACGAAATTGGTTAGAGTAGGTCTATTATTTAAATAACCAAAAAATTTATTAAAATGATTTATAAAAAATGCTTAATAAATGAATGAAAACATTATTTATGCACTGAAATGCTTAAATAATAACTTTGTATTATAAAAATATAAATATGCTATTTTGACACAAATAATATAAAATAAAGAGCAATTGTATATGAATATAGGTAATTATTGCAAAATTAGATAAATAGCTTAAAAATGCTAATGTAATTATATAAAATAAAATAAAATATTTGAAACACATAATATAGGTGCAAGATAATAATTTTAGGTAACTAAGTCATCACAAAATAATTTAAAGGGATAATTACTAAATATTTATATAATTTAAATGCAAGAAAATTAATTTAAAGCTCTAAAAATTATGAAAAATTAAAAATGCTTGTATAGGTTTGTAAACTAAGTAATGATGCAAATATGGTATTTTAAAAGTAAATATGTATTTTGGAAAATATGAGGGAAAATTGGGTATCAACAGGAGTAAACCACACTCCTAAGTAACCGAGCAAATTCGTACTTCATGCACACTACATCATTTAAGAATAACAACTCAATCATTAAATGATTCCCATATACCCATAGAATATAATACAACCTGTATCCAGATATTTCCATTAGTCGAGTCATTCTCAAACTCCACATCTGCAAGTCATAACTGATTCACCGGTATACCTCAAACCGAAACCAATACAACACATAATCGTGCAATCAACTTATCAACAGCAGACTCACCCACTTGGCTCAAAGCCATAGATCAAAACACATAATAACTCACAATACCCATACTTTATTACTGCCACAATACCGTAGTGAAATCCAACTAAATCCTTCATAAGCTCATATAACACAAACCATCTAATATCTCAAATCATCCGCAAATCTCGCATTCATCCTCGTAGCAGTATAGTCAACCCTCATAAGCAACCCGAGCTCAAATTGCAACACATATAATTCACTGGCAAAAGGGAACTCTCTACAATACAACATTGGGATCACACAACCTCAAGACACCTGGCAGGAGATAATCCACCTGCTTAGCCTCAATCTGACATCTCTTCATACCCTTTCACAACCACAACTACTACGCAATCGCTTAATCTTCCTGAGTCTGATCTCAACAATAAGACACGAGAACCTAATTCATCCCGGCCTTAAGCAACAAGAAAGATCCTTCAATACACTCATAGATCGGAACCATACGTCGCATCAAGACAGATTCCAAACACCTAATAGTCTTTTCTACATCTCAAGTAAACTCTCCTCATCACATTCGAACAATCGGAACACATATCGCAGTCACATCATACTCACCACATAGTCATCCAATCCACTAATAGGGACACCACGGGACATATAAGTCCCAAAACCACGTGCTCATACAATCAAAATCTCCGTGCTCAAGCTACAGCTAAAACCCGGCTTCAAGTCCTCCAGACTGGCCCATTGTTAGCATGCCAAAATCACATCTCGCACCTCAACCATGGGATCATAAGTCGTCGATGCATAGATGATACTGAGCGCTCATGTGTGCATACGAATGCGTAGAAGGAATTCAAAGAGTTACACTTCAAGCTAAATCAATGTCGCACGATAAGGAAAGAAATATGGGAAGTAGATCCTAAATGTCTAGTAGCCTCTCGAAGATAGGTATGGACGCCATCATGCTGATCCGCAAGACTCTACTAGAAATTTGCTCATGACTTTTAGAACCTATGAACCTACCTAGAGCTCTGATACCAACTTGTCAAGACCCCAAATCCACTAGTGGTGATGGCACATAACCCAACCCGCTAGATAAGCCAACTAATAATTATTTAATTCCAATAATATTAACAAGACAATCAAAGAAAGCAATTTACTAAATTTTATACATTCTCAAGGACTGGTAGTACAAATCATGAGCTTCTAAGAATAGATTTTACAAAACTGAAACGAAATAATACATCGTCCGTTGAAAAGTACATAAACAGAGTTTATTAGATCTAAAGCTACCACGAACAAGGGGCAGCTTCAACCGGAATGCAGGTACATCTTCAATCCAGCTACCATCGAGCGCAGCAACATCAGCATCCAACATCTGCACGCAAGGTGTAGAAGTGTGGTATGAGTACAACCGACCCCATGTACTCAGTAAGTAACAAACCTAACCTTAGGTTGAAAGCAGTGACGAGCTAATACCAGGTCGGGTTCAATGCCAAGATCACACAACAGTTCGAAACAACATAATACAAGTATATAAGAGGTATCTCAAAAGTAAAATGCTCGGCCTGTTCATAATTTCAAAAAAATAGCCATGCTTTTCGAGTATCTCAGTGAAAAATCCCAAATCTCTTACCGAAAATGCAAAAAGTACGAGTAAGCTTGAAAACTGAAATTTTTCAAATATCATTTCCACAATAAGTAAAAATGTTTCATTTTTATTCCAAATAACAAGTATAAAATATCTCTCTATGCCCACATATCAATGTGTATAATAAGTCATGAATGACGTGATACCATGTAACATGAGAAAAAATGTATCTCTATGCCTGTATGTCATGTGTGCATGCAAGTGCCATGTATCTAGGAGATGAATCATGTACTCACACTCTCAGAGTACTCAATCTCACTATTTCACACTTTCCACTCAACATGCTCAACCATTTGGTACTGTATATGGTCCATACAGCCCAGGGAAGATCCATCCCGGAATATATACATCACTGACCACTAGTCACTCAGTATCGAGGAAAGCCAGTCCGACCCCATGGAGAAGATCCATCTCCAAGTGTATAAATGATTCGGATAAGATCCATGTCCAGGGAAGATTCATCCCTCAATATAATCAACCGCGCTCACTGGGGGTCTGTACAAATTTCGGAGGGGCTCCTACAGACCAAGCGCCATCATAATCCAGATCCATACATAAATCAATATAACATGTTGCAGCGTGCAGCCGATCCCATAACGGTCACTCAAAATCAGGCTCTCAGCCTCACTCAGTCATCAATCTCTCCAATCTCACACACGGGCTCACAATGTCATGAAACTAGACCGACAACAATGATATGATGTATCAATAAACAACAACTGAGATTGAGATATGATATGAATGCATGAATATGACTGAGTACGAAATATCAATGAAATCAGTGAGATGACAGCAAGAAACGATCACTATGGGTCCTAACCATATCAGCATAAAGCCTAAACATGATATTTAGCATGCTTAACAGCTCAATTAATTCATCACATAGTGAAAACACAAATATAAACAAAATAGGGCCACTATACAGTGCCATGGAAACAACGGAGTCATAATTTACAGGGTGCATCCTCACACGCCCGTCACTTAGCACGTCACCTCATCATCAATCACATAACACGTATTACGGAGTTTCATACCCTCGGCGGTAAGTTAAGAAGAGTTACTTACCTTGAACAAGCCAATACCAATACCGAGTAAGCCAAGCGATGCTCCAAAGATGCCATCACACGCGTTCCGACCTCCGAACGACTCGAAACTAACCAAAAACAACTCAAATACATCAAACAAGGCTAAGGGAACCAATCCCGATCAGAAAAGATCAATCTTGAATCAAAAACCCAAAATCGGACCAAAAGTTCAACCCGATCCCGCACCTCGGAACCCGATAAAACTCACAAAATCCGACAACCCATTCAGTTACGAGTCAAACCATATTAATTTCACTCAATTCTGACTCCAAATCGATATTCAAAACTCAAAAAATCATATTATGAAACTTAAAACCCCCAATTTCTCTTTAAAGTTCATTAACCAATTGCCAAAAATGAAGATAGATTCGTGAAATATAACCAAAGACGAGTATAGAGCACTTATCCCAATCCTTGTGATGAAATTTTTGCCAAAAATCGCCTCAATCCGAGTCCCACATCTCAAAATATGAAGAAAGACCAAAACCCTCGATTTTATATCCTCTGCCCAACAATTCTGCACCCCCGACATATTAGCCGCTTCTGCGTTAACGCTTCTATGGAATGAACTGAGGACTCGACCCTCGCACTTGCAGACAACATACCCGCCTCTGCGACATCGCAGGTGTGAGCCACTATCCGCACCTGCAAAATACATTGCTTATGCGCTCCATTACCTCGCACCTGCGCATCCGCATATGCGCCCAAATCACCGCTTCTGTGGTCTTCCTCACCCAGCACTATTTTCCTCCTGCGAACCCTTCTTCGCTTCCGTGGCCATCGCACCTGCGCAAACCAACCGCAGGTGCGGTCACACCAGAACCAACATTAGCAACATTGAAGAAAATAATCTGAACCTCGTCTGAAACTCACCGAGCCACTCGAAACCCCGTCCAAACATAGCAACAAGTCACATAACATAACACGAACCTACCGAGGCCTCAAAATACACATAAAATCGAAACGACGAATCACACCTCAAATCGAAATCTATGAACTTTGAACTTTAAATTTCCAAAACTCGCGCCGAAATATATCAAATCATCTCGGAATGAACCCAAATTTTACACACAAGTCCCAAATGATATGATGAAGCTATTCAAATTCCCGAAACGACAACCCAAATCCGATATCCTCAAAGTCAACTTCCCGTCAAACTTATGAACTTTTCAAACCTTCAAATTTTTAATTTTTGCCAACTTGTGCCGAAACCTTCTAGAAACATCTAAATGCAAATCCGAGGATACGCCCGATTCCAAAATCACCATCTGGACCTAACGGAACCATTAAAACTCCGTTCCGGGGTCAAATTCACAAAAAGTCAAACTTGGTCAACTCTTTCAACTTAAAGCTTCAACAATGAAATTCATTCTTCCAAACTAATTCCGAATAACCTGAAAACCAAAATCGATGATTTACATAAGTCATAATACATTATAAGGAGCTACTCATGCTCGTAAACTATCGAGCGAAGTGTAAATGCTCAAAACGATCAGTCGGGTCATTACAATACAAAATATGTGTTAGCTTTTGTAAATTTATCAATTCCAATAAAGTTTAAAAAATCACATATATTATAATTGAAGGAAAGAGCCTTCTCGTGACCAGTCACAAAAATTAATTTTTGAAATTAGCTTTTAAAGAACTACACTTCATGTTTCTGTATTTTTTTTAATGTTTTATGCATTTATAATATTTTATTGGCATAATTTTTTTTAGTAACATGGATAGTATTTGCAAGATGTTTGATTGACTTTTTTACTATTTGTAAGTGCATTCTTCATAATAAATTTAGTAGAATTTAAAGATATATTGTTGGTAGTGATGAGTATATGAAATTGCTAACTAAAATAAAATAAAAAAGCATAATAACTTGTGGATTTGAGGTGACAAAATTATAAAACTAGAATTCTTTTAAGTTGTATATAGTAACTCATGATTAACTACTTCCATTTTGCAGTTTCTTGAGTTAGCTATCTAAGATCAATACTTGTATTTTTATTTTATAACTCAAACATAATTTTTAATACACTATATATTTTTTTTTTTTAAATAGTACTTATTGAGATAGGATACACACGCAAAACGCATACTCTAATACTAGTTTCAATAAAATTCGAACGCGTAAATTACAAATCTTAGTCTGTTAGTGGAGGTCCGAATGATGTGACGTTGAAGAATCAACATATGAATTATGGTTAAGAGTCAAATATCATTCGAACCCAGAGCTAGTTGTCACCGTATCTAGCCTGCCGACCTAGTTTGAGAATTTCCGATTTATATATATATTATGACGGTGAGAGGGAGTAACTCAATAGGAGAGATTGACCTATTTCATACTCTTCAAATAGCAAAGATTAAGCTTGTAAGGAATGATTAAAACTATCCTTGGGGCTTGATCTTCACCTTAGATTTTTCAATTTTTTTTATTTTTCTGAACCTCTACTCCATACCATATAAAAATAAACAAACGAAGTTAATTTCCAGCCTTGCATTTTCCATAATCGGATATAACTATTTTCATCCACTCAATTTTCCCACGTCAGCTCCAATTTTCAGTTATAATTTAATAATCTACAATTACTTTTTTAATCTTTTATTCTCCTTTAATAATTTTGTTTTCTATATTCAGTTTTAGTTACGACTTTATAGCAGTTATTGCAACCACCAAAAAAAAGAAAAAAGGGGTAGAAGAAGAAAAGAGAAATGCTAAGTAGCAGAGTAACAGCAGCAATTTCTTCTTCTACTACTACAACTTTTTTATTTAATAATCCCAAAATCTTATCCAATAAATTTCCTTACATTTCTAACCCATTGAACAATTCTGCAAAACCCATTAAATGGAATAATAAGAATTCAAGAATGGAGAAATCTGCATCAAGTTTTGTTACTAAAGCTTCAGCTCAGCCCCTTACAAATCCTGGAGAATTAATTGATTCTGTTGAAACCTTCATCTTTGATTGTGATGGTGTGAATTTCTCTCTATACTTTTTTGTAGTTGCTTAATTTTATGTTAATTTGTGTAACCAAGGTGTTTTTTTTTTTTGGCTAAATCTTTTTTTTTTTTTTTTGTGATTGATTTGTTTCATGATATAGACAACTTAGGATTAGTGGGTTAAATGAAAAAAAAAAAAAAAAAATCACCCTGGTGCACTAAGCTCTCGCTATGCGTGGGTCCGGGGAAGGACCGAACCACAAGGATCTATTGTATGCCACCTTACCTTGCATTTTTACAAGAGGTTGTTTTCACAGCTTGAACCCGTGACATTCTGGTCACATGGCAACAACTTTAACAGTTACGCCAAGGCTTTCCTTCACTGCGTTAAATGACATTCATAAAAAAAGGCAGCTCATTGCATTAAGTTCTCGCTATGTTAATATGGTGTCTGATATAGAGTGAATTTAAGTAATTTATATATAATCTCAATGAATACCCCTAAAGTTTGATAGTGCTTTTGAACATTTCTTACCCGTTTTTTACCCTAAATTTATTTTTATTTTGGTACAATGATGACATGAGTTGAACTTGAATGGAGAAGTGAGGATTCATGTACTGTTCGGGACTATGTAATTGTTGTTATTGTAGTGGAATGGTCTAAATGAAGCAACTTTAGGAAGAATGCGGATTAAGATTTTTCCCGATATATATACATGTTGATCAATCTATCAATGTCCATATTGGAGACTGGGGCTTTGGTCAGTTTGAGCAGATCAATGTGAACAAATGTATCAAAAATAGGGGTATAAAAGCTGAAATAGATATTGCAAATCATCTTTATACAGATTATAGAGAAGAACTGTCTTGGTTGGACTCGTTGTCAAAAAACTCAATCTCCTCAACTCAAAGTTTTTAGCTTGGGAACTGATTCAAATAGCATGAATCCCTTCTCTTTAAGATAGTAAGAGCTCGTCTAATTGTTGGTGATCATGTTCAAAGTTTGGCCTATCATAACACATAGATATTTGAAAATAATGCTTAACTTGTGACACTTCAGCGGAAAGAAATAGGAAATAGTAGAAAGCTTTGATTATTTCACTTTTTCTCTTAGCATTTTTAATATAGGTGATCATCTAGGTTTGATTTCCTTTCCTTGTCATCTTTTTTTCTTAATTATCCCGAAAAGAAATATTGGTTTTCTGTTCCTAACACGTTGAACGAGAAAGGTTGAATAAGTTACTTAAAATAAGGTCCTTTTTTCCTCCATTATCTACAGGAGTTATATGGAAAGGAGATAAACTGATAGACGGTGTCCCTGAAACTCTTGATTTGCTGAGAGAAAAGGTTAGTGTTTCTAATCTTGGATTCTTTGTATACTTATATTTTTGCTCGTTGCAATAAAAAAAACTGGCTGCTCTATCTAACTTTTGGATAACCTCATTCTCCAGGGGAAAAGATTAGTTTTTGTTACCAACAACTCAACAAAGTCTAGAAAGCAGTATGGCAAAAAGTTTGAAACACTTGGTCTTAGTGTCAGCGAGGTAAGTTTACGACTTTTCTAGTTCATACTATATTGACTAGTGTATCAATAGTTCTAATAGCAAGTCACCTTACAGGAGGAAATTTTTGCTTCATCCTTTGCCGCAGCTGCTTATTTGAAGTCTATTGACTTTCCAAAAGATAAAAAAGTAAGCTTCAATTGAATTCACACTGTTTTACCAACTGTAAATTGACTGTTAAACATGAAAGCTATCTGGTGCATAAAAGCTATAATTTTATGGATTTAAACATATTGCTGAAAACCTATACTGTTTTCTTAAGAAGGTGAGATCCATTATCAGCATCATAACTTTTTACCTACTTGTTTAATTGGTGTCCATTTTTAAGGTATACGTTGTTGGTGAGGAAGGCATCTTGAAGGAGCTTGAATTAGCTGGCATTCAACATATTGGTGGACCGGTATGTACAAATAAACAATAGTCCTTTCTACTTTTAGGACTGAACTATGATATATCTTATTATTAATAGCTTTTGGCTTATGATAGTTTTTCACTTTTTCACTTCTAATAAATTAGCCAATTATTAACTAACCTATGGAGCTAGAGATATGTTGTATTCTCGTCTTGTGAAGCATACTTGTGGTATGGGATTCTGTCCGATGAAATAAGATGGTAGATGTGTGCTTCGTGTGTGTAGCATAGCCAAATAATGATCCTTATCTAATAGAAAGCACTATTAATCGAAGTCCCATAGTTATTTTTATAGAATTATACCATGACCATTGTTTTTAATTGAATGCGTATCTTTCATTTTGTACATCTTTGTTATACCTTTTTTCTTTGTCTAGTATAAAAATTTTTTACTTGACAAGAAGAATGAGATAACAAGACTTACAACAAAAAATAGAAAAAAAGAAAGAAAGAATACTTGTCATTTTGCATCTTTCAACCAAAATTCATGTTTTCCTTTAAGTTTACACCAAAGAAGTATAAAAGACTCTTTTAGAAAGAGATAACTGACATAAAGAGAAAGAACAAGCGCATGTTGTTGTATTTTATTTTAGCATTCCAACAGAAGGGGTTTCAACAAATTAATAAAATACATAAACTGGCATTTCACTTTGTGAGAACATCCAATTTTAGTTAGGAAAGGTAACAGAAAAACTGACCTTTTTAGAGGAAAAAGAGAAAAAGAATGTATATCTGGGAAAATTAGGTTCCATATGGATTTATATGGCTTCAATCAGTAGGTATACTCACAAAATAAATCCATATGTTTACTTGCAAAACAGTGGAGCTACAAAGATATTTGCTCGATGCCTTCTTTGGCCTTCCTTTAGTACCAGATTCACTTTTAAATTGAATGGTGTGTTTTCCTTTTTTAACAGGAAGATGGTGATAAGAAAATAGAGCTAAAGCCTGGATATATGATGGAGCAGGATAAGGATGTATGCTTCATTTCTTGTCTCTTATCTTATTTTGTTCTCGTGTGTGTTCTACGTTTAAATTAGATCAAGTTCTATTATCTTTTAAATATATTGTGCTGAGTTGTGTCTACACCTTTCAGGTCGGAGCTGTTGTTGTTGGATTTGATCGCTATTTCAACTACCACAAAATTCAGTGAGTTATCCTTTTTACCTTTTCTGCATCAATATTCCCTGCCGCATAATATCTAGCAATGTGATTACTTTGTTTTACGCTTAACCTGTAATGAGCTTATGATCTTTTTTCATGCATTTGCTTGGATTATATATGTAACCACTCATATAATACCTTTTTCTTTGCTCAAAGTTCCGATCATCTATTCCATTTTAGCTATCCCACACTAAAATATTCCCCTTGCTAGAAGACCTGATTCAGCCTATAATTACTATCTGCACATACAAAACCTGTTGATGACAACATCCGGGGAAGGGGGGGGGGGGGGGGGGGGAGGAGTGGAGGGTATTTTGCTGGCTATATTGCATAAGCTTCAAATTCCTATGTGTGCATTCATCTGTCTGTATAAATTTTCTCTGACCTGTCGATATCACATCTCTGACTTGATTTATGTAATGAAGGTACGCTACCCTGTGCATACGTGAAAATCCAGGATGTCTCTTTATTGCTACAAACCGTGATGCTGTTACCCATCTTACAGATGCTCAGGAATGGGCAGGTTATTTCCGTCTTATGCTTTAATGTTAGTTTCACATGTTTGTCATGTGAATTAACCGTTCATTGTAGAAGTTAGTTGTTGAATCCATTCTCCGTTAAAACCAGCTTCATTGTCCAAAAGTTTATGTTGTGAAGAAGTGAACTATCAGAATTTTCATCAGATAATGTCACATGTTCAGGTGTTGCGAATGACTCGATATTTCTGGGTCTGGAGTTTGGATAATATGAAAGAGATTAACGAGCATGTTGAAATTAGACTTTTTCCCATGATCAATTTGTCTTCAGTCGCTTAACTTTATGGATTCAAGGAATCTTATGTGGCAGAGGATTCTTATTGACTTAAAACCTCTATAGTATGTTAATGGAAGAAAATAACAAAAATGGAAACTTATATCATTTTTATGACCAGATGGAAGGGGAGAAAATTTGTGTAGATGTTTCAAGTCAATAAATGAGAGAAATAATGGAGGTTGACTGGTTGAGGGATCAGAAACACACATGTTAGTTGAGGGAAGAGGAAAAGAACTTTCAGTATCTAGGGACAGCGTAGAAAGAAGAAAAGAGGCAGAAATGTTGAGGTTTAGCAAACATGTGAAGTTTGTATAATAGCTGAAGAATTTGGTAATCTAACAGAAGTGTGATATTTCTGTCTTACATAATCGAGTCAGAAAGCGGGTCAAGAAAAGTTGAACTGCAATTCATGAATTCTAACTTGCTGACCATTTCAACACAATCATTTACCATCAGTATAAATTGGCCTTGCTAACAGAGACTGCCGTAGTATGGATACACATAATTATCATGCTGTCTTAGCTGAACTAATTTGGATAAACCTTATTAGTTGTTATAGTCAAGGAATTCTAGATAGTTAGACTGATAATGAGATTTATTGAATTAGCATTTACATAGTCATCAACTTATTGCCATGTTAAGATCCTACTCTAGTTAATCTTATTTCTAAACTTTTTTGTGTCTTCTGCTTTGATCATTCTGTACAGTCATAGCCATAAAAAAATTCCATCTTTATACTAAGCTGTGGTCGTTGCTGTTCTGTTGCTTCAGGTGGTGGCTCAATGGTTGGTGCAATCCTAGGCTCTACAAAGCGTGAACCGCTTGTTGTAGGAAAGCCGTCAACCTTCATGATGGACTACTTGGCTAATGAGTATGGCACCTCACTTACTATAATTATATCTGTCATTCTTACTTTGTCTTCTTTTCTTGCTTTCTGGATCACTGTCTTCTGAATACAGGCTTTTGGCGTGTAAATATGCAAGCTTCTTTTAGTCATCAAGGTTTTATACATTAGTGCATTGGCAAAATCAAATTAACATGCAGGTCATTATGTTTTCTTTTCTTCTTTTGGTTTCTCACCGGGTGTCCGCCTGTCCGGTACCCTCATTGGGGTCCAACTAAATCAAAATCGCGCCAGGAAGTCCCATTTTAAGGGGTAAAGCGCTCCCCTAACAACTCCATAGCGGGTCTCGAACCAGAGACTCTGGTTAAGGATGAAGGAGTACTTACCACTCCATTACAATCCTTGTTGGTGGTTATTATGTTGGATTTGCTATCAATCTAGTAGATTGCAACAAATTTAAAAAGTTAGTGCTGCTCCAAAAGCTCGTTACTCCAAAAGTAAACTTTTAGCTATAAAGATTAAATAGTTATAAATACAGGATTTTCACATTATGAGTAGAGGTAGATTAAATTTTTCGCAGCTAATTAAGACCATCGAGTCTTCACTACTGCTATATAATCACTGTGATTCTTAATCCTTTAACAATATACTTATTTGGTTGGTAGTGCTGCTTATTATCCTATGATATATGCTGTATCACGAGACTTAACACAATTATACTACCTTGCTTCTGGATTATGTTTGATTTGTGTATGCATTATTAGCATCATGTTGACGCTAAAATTGCATGTGAAATAACTATACTTTTAGCCTTGACCAGTTGCCCTAAATGCTTGCGTCTTGCTTATGTAGGTAATATTTGTGTCTCTCATAAAAGAAATACAAAGAGTGATGAAGAACTTTTTATTCTCCTATTGAAACATTGAAAATAACCTCATCAAACATTTAAGATGTTTCTCTTTGACCACAAACAGTTGAAGAATGATCAAGGATTGACATGATCAATTGTTATATATGTTTGTGAAGCAGTATTCGCATTGTGATAAACCAAGCATTTTCTTGATCCACGTCGACCCAATTCTTCTTTCATTTTCAGGTTCACATTTACAGAAAGAAAAGAATAATCAATTTTGATCAGCATAAAACTATCATTATGTGGAACGTTAGAAAATCTTCTAGGAGGAATGGACCAGTTGTTATTATGCATTATCCAGTTTTTTAGGCAGTATAGCTGTGTACATCAGACGTTCCATAACATTTACTGTCTTAATCTTCTATAATGGTATAACAACAGGTTTAACATCCAGAAGTCCCAGATATGCATGGTTGGCGACAGACTAGATACTGATATACTATTCGGACAAAATGGTGGTTGCAAAACTCTTCTGGTTCTCTCAGGTACCGGAAGGAAATTTTCTTTTTTCTTTTAATAGGCATATGCTTCAAAGTTTGCCATCTAATACTATCTTTTGATCGTGATCTAGGTGTGACATCTTTATCGATGCTTCAAGATCCCAAAAACTCTATACAACCGGATTTCTACGCCAACAAGATTTCTGATTTCCTCTCCATCAAAGCGACTGCAGTTTGAGCAATCCCCTGATTATCTCTATATGGTGATTCCATTCTTTTGACTAATATGTATTGAGAAGATGTATTTCATCTGTGTATCCCTACCCTTTTAGCTAAAAGATGGGAGCTTGAAATTAGGCTATATCTGAGAAACTACACAATGCTTTGTGAAGATTATCAAACTATTTGAACTTTTAAATAATAATGGTTCTTGAAAAAATGAAGTCTAAGCTCAAGAACTTCCACTGTGATGTGTAGTGACTTATCTTTTCATTCATTTTCCTTTTTTTTGGTTTTTCACGCGGTGTCCGGTACCCATATGGTCCCCGTTGAATCCTAAAAATTACAATGCAAAAACTACACTAGACACCACAAAAAATACTAAAATAGCAAAAATTACACCTCAAGCTTAAAGAATCAAAACTGGAGTCTATTACTCAAATGGTCACTCAATTATCCTAAATTATCGCCTAAAGTCACTTTACTTTCGTTTGTAACAACAAAGTCATTGAACTATGCCTATTGCACTCACAAGGTCACTCAACTAGATTTTCCAAATTTTGGATTGCCAAATACCTATTTTACCCTCTAAATTATAAATATTTAGATTCTTTTATTTTTTTAACTTTTTAATATTATAATTTCCCCTTTTTAATTTATATTATGGACTTACCTAATGAATCATTAAATATTATTTATAATTAAAAAAATAAAAGTATTTAAGCATCTATAATGCTGGAATAACAAAATAATGAGCTTAGTAAAAAACTTAATTAGAATAATTTGTTCGTAATAATAATTTNTGGAATAACAAAATAATGAGCTTAGTAAAAAAAATTATTTAGAATAATTTGTTCGTAATAATAATTTTAATATTAACAACAAAAATTCAAAAATTTATTTACACAATTCAGAATAAAAGAAAATAAAGGTTGTAAAATATATATTCCATGAACGTAAAAAATAATTATTTAAATAAAAGTTTTTTTATAATATACATTTATATTCTTGAAAATTATGCTTAATCATATTATATATATTTCATGCACGACTTAACATAGCATATTTTACCCAATACAGACAGTCCCTCTACTTTCCGCTGACATAACTTTGTGTCATCGAAAGTTGGTAGAAACATAATTATATGATTGAGCATATTTCAAGAATATATAATGTATATTATAAAAATATCCTTATTTAAATAATTATTTTTATATTACGTGCATGAAATATATTTTTACAACCTTTATTTTCTTTCATTCTGAATGTAAATAAATTTTGAATTTTTGTTGTTAATACTAAAATTATTATTACTAACAAATTATTGTAATAATTTTTTTTTACTTTGCTCATTATTTTATTATTCCAGCATTATATATACTTAAATACTTTTTATTTTTTTAATTTATAAATAATATTTATTTATTGTATAGGTAAGTCCATAATATAAATTAAAAAAGAAAAAGTCATAATATTTAAAAGTTTAAAAAATTAAAAAGAAGATAAATGTTATAATTTAGAGGGTAAAATAGGTATTTGACAATCCAAAATTTGAAAACTCTAGTTGAGTGACATTCTGAGTGCAATAGGCATAGTTCAGTGACTTTATTGTTACAAACGAAAGTAAAGTGATTTTTGGAGATAATTTGGGATAGTTGAGTGTGCATTTGAGTAATGAACTCTCGAAATTGCTCAGTGCATATTTAAGGGACTATTTTGAAGCTACTCTCAAACGTAAAAGGATTATTTTTGTCATTTTCTCTAACTTCAGTATATGTTGCAATTTAAAATGAGATTTGTACTTCAATATATTTCTAAAAGACAACTACATGTAAATAAATGTAAACAAAAAAGAAATGGGAGGATAATCTGGGAATGCCTTCAGCATTAGGGCATTTTTCTCAGGTGAAAATTACCATTAAGCCCGGAGATGAAGCACGAATTCTTTTAATTTTCTTATCCCACAACTCTCTAAATCTAATGGATAAAGTTGTTAAACATTTGAAGGATACCAAATTTGTTAATTTTTGGTAAACTTAACTGACCAAAACTGCTCAGAAGATATTTAAGGGACTACTCTGAACCTACCCTTAAATTTAAGAGACCATTCTGACATTCTAATTACATCCAGGAATCGTTGTGACTTTGGGTATTGAAGGCGGTTTAAAGTTGATGAAGTTGAAGGGCTATGCGTAAGATAAGCAGGGGCAAAGCGATCAGGCTGGATGAAATCCCGATAGAGTTTTGGAAGAGTGCGGGCAAGGCATGCTTGGAGTGGCTCACTAGATTATTTAATGTCATTTTTAGAACGAAGAAGATGCTCGAAGATTGCAGGTGGAGCATAATGGTTCCTGTTTACAAGAACACGTGTGATATCTAAAATTGCAATAACTATCGGGGTATCAAGCTGCTTAGCCATACTATGAAAGTCTGAGAGAGAGTGGTAGAACTAAGGGTGAGGAGGAGTGTGTCTATTTTCGAGAACTAGTTTGGGTTTATGCCGGGACGTTCGACTACAGAAGCCATCCACCTTGTTAGGAGATTGATGGAGCAGTATAGGGAGAAAAAGAAGGACTTGCATATGGTTTTCATCGACTTAGAAAAGACATACGATAAAGTTCCGAAGGAGATGTTTGGAGGCTAGAGAGGTACATGTTGCCTACGTTAGGTTGATTAAGGACATGTATGATGGAGTAAAGACCTGTGTGAGAATGGTGGGTGGGGACTCGAACCATTTTCCGATTATGATGGGGTTGCATTAGGGGTCGACACTCAGCCCGTTTTTGTTTGCTAGGGTGATGGACGTACTGACACGCCACATCCAAGGGGAGGTGGCGTGGTGCATGCTATTTGCAGATGATATTGTATTGATTGACGAGGCGCGAGCCGATGTGAACGCGCAATTAGAAGTATGGAGGCAGACCCTGGAACTAAAGGTTTCAAGTTGAGCAGGAATAAGACAGAATACTTAGAGTGTAAGTTCAATAGCGAGACTCAACAAGGGGAAGGATAGGTGAGGCTGGACTCGCAGGCCATTCCTAGGAGATGGAATTTTAAGTACCTTGGGTTTATTATTCAGGGAGTGGGAAGATTGATGAAGATGTCACACATCGTATTGGGGCGGGATGGATGAAATGGAGACTCGCTTCTGGTGTTCTGTATGACAAGAAGGTGCCACCGAAACTTAAGGGTAAGTTCTATAGAGTGGTGGTCAAACCAACGATGTTGTATGGTGCAGAGTGTTGGCCAGTCAAGATCGCCCATGCCCAGAAGATGAAGGTAGCAGAGATGAGGATGTTGCGATGGATGTGCAGGCACACCATGTTAGATAGGATCAGAAATGAGGTTATTCGCGACAAGGTGGGTGTGGCCCCTATTGAGGACAAGATGCGGGAAACGTGGCTTAGGTAGGTTGGGCATGTGAGGAGGAGGAGCACAGACACTCCGGTGAGGAGGTATGAGAGGTTGACATTGGAGGGACTACGGAGAGGTAGAGGTAGGCCAAAGAAGAGGTGGAGAGAGGTTATTAGGCAAGACATGGTGCAACTTCAGCTGACCGAGGACATCATCCTTGATAAGAAGGTATGGAGGTCGAGGATTAGGGTAATAGAGTAGGTAGTCTAGAGTGCGTAACACTAGGATTGATATGTAGTCTCGCTTTCTATTGGTAGTAGATTTTTATGACTAACTGTTATTTTCTTTCATTGTTGATCACCTTTACTATCTTGTTGTTTTTATTATGTTTTTTTGGTACCGTCTCTTCTTGTCTATATTTTCATTAATGTGTGGTGCTTAAGCGTTCCTGAGCCGAGGGTCTATTGGAAACAACGTTTCTATTGTCACAAGGTAGGGGTAAGGTCCCTACCCTCCCAAGACCTCACGGTGTGGGATAATGTTGTGGTTGTGGTGCTTATTTCCCTACTCTTCTAAAGACAAAACTACCCTCTTTAAGTCCCGCTTGCATCGACATAAAAGACCATGGGCAATTAAGTCATTTCAAGTATATAAAAAGTGCCCCTCAAATTTCAACCAATGCACGGCAAAAAGACTCCATTTTCTTTTCAAATTCACTGCTCTTTCATCTCATCTCCTCAATTGAATTCAAAAACTTTCAGATCCAACAAAACACAAATCAAAATCAAAACCTAATTCTTCACTGATCGATCGACTAATTAGAAAATTACAGCTATAAATAATACGCGCATTTACGCAATAATAGGTTCGAGATGAATGGAGTGGCGGAATGCAGCGTTTGCCACTCGAAATTAGGAGTTTCGCCTAACACGAGAACGGTTTCTAAAGCTTACTATCATCATCGCACTGATGTATCGTTGAAAACACGCGCTTTCAACGTTTTTCTGGTTGTCGGTGACTGCGTGTTGGTCGGTTTACAGGTATTAGCACTCCTTACTCCTCAACTATTAAGTTAGAAACTAGAAATAATCAGCTCAAATTTTTGTTTTTACAAGTTTTTTTTTAAATTTGTTGAGTAAAATATGCATATTGAAAGTTAACTGGGACGAAGCAAATCGTATGAGCTGGAAAAAGTGTGGTATTCTTAATACCTTTGTTGTTTTATCAAAGCCCTAATGTTCTTAGTTTAGAATTATATAGTAGTCTCAACAACAACAACAACATTAAGTTATCAGGCACTTGTGTTGAGAGCGATTAAGTAATACATTGAGAGCGATACCACGTGATTTCTTCCCATCCATTTAAGCCTTGGCGGGCGGAGTTATCAAGTACTTGTGTTGTGCTGGAGGGAGGTACCATGTACTCGGTGGAATAGTCGAGGTGTGGACAAGCTGGTCCGGGGACCATCATCATAAATAAATACATTGGGAGCGATACAAGGCGATTTCTTCTCATCCTCCAAAATCTTGGAGGGCAGAATTACCTGGTACCTACGCTTGTGGGAGGTAGCAGCAAGGCCAGATTTACGTAGGGGATTAGGGGTGGCACGGCACTTGGATGCTGGGGTAAAATTTTACTTATGTACTGGTATTTTACTCGAAAACATGCATATAGGAAAAAAAGTGGCACCTAGAATGTGGGTGCCACAGATGAACCGCCAAATTCCCACACGCGGAGCTCAGGATCGAATCTCATTGTGTTCTCAAGCTGGTGTATTTGTCCCTTGGGGTCCTAGTTTGCTCCTCTTCTTAATTTCTTCTATATTTTTCAGTTTTGTATTTCCTCTCTCTTTGTACAACCTTATTATTGTTATTATTATTATTATTATTATTATTATTATTATTTATTTACAATTATATATTTGCTTCCTGTTTCTCATTCTAGATCTTCAAATTTTATTTGAATGTGATTTTCATCATTTTCTTTTTTTTATCCATCTAATGTTATATTTTTCTTGATTCTCAAATTTTTTAAGTGATGCAGTCAATAAATATAATATTAATCTAGCTATATGTAGATTGAATAGGTATATTTGCTAACTTATATTTTATTTTTATTTGATGTTTTTTAATCACATTCAATAGAATTTGAACTGAGAGAATTAATCGAATTGGACAAAACTTATTTTGTTTTGGAAATCACGTATATTCGTTTATGCTTTAAAAATTTGATAAGCTGAAGTAAATTATTTCAAAATGGATCGGACTGAACCAAATCGAACTAATTTAAAACGGATTGAACCGATAGAATATACACCCTAATTCAATCTCCTTTGCTAGTGATATATTTACATTAAAAATAGTGGCATCCGTAGTCATCAAATTCTGGATCCGCCTACGGGTTGCAGGTACCTGGTATGATAGTCGAGGTATGGGCAAGCAGGTTCGGGCACCTGCATAAAGAAAACACATTGAGAGCGATTCGTAGGCATGTTGGGATTGATTGGGAGGCCTAAATTTTTCTGTATGATTCTGTGGTCCAAGAGCTCTCTGTTTTAGCATTTTTGGAAGTCCCATGTTTGGAAGAAACCATTGAGAATAGTGGAGCTAATAAAGGGTTGGACAAAGGATCTGGATTATGTTGAATTGGATATTTTGGCCTATCCCTTTTTTTTTCTTTGACTAAGGGTTGTTTATTATGATGTTTACTTCTGCTGGTTTTCCGCTTGATTGAGGCAATTGTGATTATTCTAGACTTCTAGTATAATTTGCTAAATTGTGCAAAATTATTGATATTAATAAGACGGAGTCAGCTTGGATTATAGAAAGTAAACAGGCTCCAAAGAAATTGATGGGTAAGCCTGTTGCATGATTTTAAATGCTTTCCACGAGAAATACTGGTTAACGGAGGTTTTGGCCAATAAAAGTGCTTCGCAGTCTAAATATCCTCTTTTAGTGATGGGTGGTATTCGGTAATCGGTATGGCCTTGAGCTTTTGATATCCTTACTTTTTCCATGTTAAATATTGAATACTGCAAAGTAGTATTTCTTTAAAGAGAAATGTGTCTTAGAGTAGTAATTTTTCAGAACTTTGTTGTGCTGGAATATTTTCGGGCTTCTTCATGTAAGTATTCTAAACTATGTTATGTAGGAACATTGAATAAAAGATATTTTCTTTTCTTTCTTTTGTTGCAGCCTATACTTGTATATATGTCTAAAGTTGACGGCAAATTCGAATTCAGTCCCATTAGTGTTAATTTCTTGACTGAGTTAGCAAAAGTTGCATTTGCAGTAGTAATGCTATGCTTACAGGTATGCTTTGTCTCTCATCATTTCTTAACTTATTCTGTAACCTTCTACACTTTCAATTTTCTATGAGCTTCTTCTCTTCTTTTTCAATATAACAATATTCTCTACTGGGTATTGCTCATATGCATCATAACTTGTGCTTAACTTCTTGATACCTTGGTAGTTGGTGTAACTATTCACTTGTTCTAAAATGTCTCAATCTTATGTATCATTTGAAGGCTCGAAGCCAGAAGGCCGGCGAGAAGTCTCTTCTCTCTTTCTCCACATTGTTCCAGGTAAATTTCACTAGGCTTATATAGATATACAAGTCCCTGTAAAGTTGTGCCAAAAAATAAAATAATGTTTCAACTGAGATGTTCATTCAGGCAAAAGAATATACCTAATCTAGTTGATATTTGGATGATAGTTTAGCTTATATAGAAATTTCTTCCCAGCATGCAGTCGATTCTTTCGTTTCCCAATTACTCCTCTCCTTTCATGTCATATGGAGGCTCTTCCATATGAAGGGGATCTTTTTTCTGTTGAAACATATGAAGGGGAGAAGCTACATTTGTAAGACTCTATGAATGGGATTAAACATTTTATGAGCAATTCACTAAAGGTGCCAAAATGGTAAGCCGGTGTTAACTGGAGCCATTTATCTCCATTATCCATTCCACAATTTTGTATTATTCAGCACAGAGTGGGGATAAGAGTACGAAGAAAATATTACTATTGTCAACTAGCAGGATCTGCTCTTTGGAATCCGAAAGCTCTTCATGTTATTCTTGGCTTTTTTAACTTTTTTACGTTATTGTTTTTTCATGTGAAATACATTTTATGCTCATATATTTTAGCAATTAATCTTAAATATTCACTTCACATTAATACAAATTATAATGCAAACAGACAGCAACGAAATGTCCTGAGATCCCGCTAACCTTACATAATCACTTAATTAAACAATATATTACTTAAATAAACAAAAGAGTTTATTATTTTTACGTCTACGTTTTTATAAACAGTTGAGAAGAGGGTTATGAAGCCACCTCGTAACATGTGGGAACCTATCTGGTCACAGAGAAAAAGTAATAGGTTTACCATTTCACCAAGTTAATTCTTTCTAATTAATCAGTGCTTATGTGTGTGGTTCTTTAAATCTTAGGCCAATCTGAATATTGAAATTAATGCAGCTAACTTTTCAGAAGTTCTTTCTTTGACTTCCTCGACCTCGTAGGATGCAAGTGGGATGTTATGAATTATAGGGAAGTATGTTCATGGCTACTTTTGATACGAACCATTTCCTTTATTAATTGCAGGCTGCTCGGAACAATGTGCTTCTGGCTGTTCCAGCTTTGCTTTATGCTATTAATAACTACCTGAAGTTTATCATGCAGGTATATTTTCTTGTGGTTCCTCATTTGGATCTGTAGTATTAAAAGGTTTTCTGTGAGAGGCTTATCATATTCTCATGGACTTACTATCTTTATCTTAGATGGGAATGAATAGAACGGAATAGGTTATAGAGGTATTCACGTACCCAACTTCGACTAGCTTGGTATTGAGGCATAATTGAGCGATACAAGCACTATCTTAGATATTTGTTTCCAGTAGTGTGCTATTCTAGTATTATTATGGAATATCATGTGCTTTCCAAGTTATAGATCTTTTTACATATAACTCAAAATGTACATTACAAGAAGATTTTTATAACCTATTTTCTTGTTCTAGATCAGAAAGTAAATTGAGTATCTTCCTTGAAAGTTGAGAACTTTGGCATGAAAAGTTTTTGTTGTCATTTCAAGTGGAAATGTATACCTTCTGGATTTCTGATATTCCCTATCTGTTATGGCTATTTTCTTCAAAATCTTATGAGGAATTCATGTCCTCTTGCCTTTGTACTTTTGTCTTCTGCACTTGTTACCTAATGAACTCACTTTCTTGTCTAGTCCAAAAGTTCTGCAGTTTTGGTGCATGTTATTGGAGCAAAACTATCCTCTCGCACTTCCTAATGACACTTTTATTCTTTGTGCAGTTATATTTTAATCCTGCTACTGTAAAGATGCTGAGTAACTTGAAGGTATCCATTTGCTTATAGTTATTGCTGACACTGTCAGAGCTTGCAATTTCACGTGAGAATTCTGAAGTAGTTTTGGTCCTAAAGTTATATCTCCCTGATGAATCTGCAAGTAGGCATAGCTGATTACCAAGTGGATTTTACAGGCTAGATTAATTGCAAACTCTTCTTTTTTTTATGGTTGAGAAGGATTAATTGCAAACTCTTTTTGCTAATCTTTTGTTGAAAACTACTCTGCTTCAATGATAGCTTTAATTGTGTAACCACAGTCAAAATGTCCGAAGATTGAATCTTGGAAGGATTTCCTGTAGTTTTTAGATTTTCCACATATGTGCACTCAGGATTCAGTGGAAGAAAAACATTTGTGCTTGTTTCTCTTTGGATGGTAGTGAGCTGGTTAGTCCTTAATTTTCTTTGGGATATCTGTGGTGCCCGGGCCAACTGCACCTTGGCTGATCCATCAGGTAGCCTGTCTAATGTACAAGCATGGGTTGCCATAGTAATCCAGCCCCTAAAGCTGGAATCGATGGGCTCACATCAAGTGTTGTAATTGGAATTAGGTGGTGAGCTTGCTAGCCGTTTAATTGCGGTTTGTATTCAAGGATGCTGTGATTACTGCTTGAGTGTTTGTGATGCCTAATCTGAGGATTCACTTATTTCTTAGCATACTTGTGCCACATCTTTGCTTTTCTTCTGCTGGTAGATTTATTTCCTCGAAGTTTCTGTTGGTGATAATTTTTCTTTTTTATTTCATCAAACATATAGGTTTTGGTCATTGCAATCTTGTTAAAGATGATTATGAAACGTCGTTTTTCCATAATTCAGGTCGGTTAAGGAAACAGAGGTTTGTTTATTAACTATTGTCAGTTTGTCACCTGTATTTAGTTGATCTTTAGATTTCGGCCATGCTGTCTTTATGCATCTCTTAGCCTGAAAAAATATTAGCTATCTATGACTGTCTTAACTAATTGGTCACAGTGGGAGGCTCTTGCACTATTGCTTATTGGCATCAGTGTGAATCAGCTGCGCACTTTACCGGAAGGTACAACAGCTTTGGGTCTTCCAGTGACAACAGGGGCATATTTGTATACCATGATTTTCGTAAGTATGAATATGAAAATAATTCTTAATGACTACTCATCAGTTCGCAGTGTTCCATGTTCATGCATATTCCCTTTTTTTGGGTCCTAAGAGAATACACATGATTCACAAATAGTGCCACTTGTACTGCAAAAAACATTAATGCCATATTTTCTTGGCTTTTCACCTGTTTGCCTAATTTAATGTATAGAAACTGACGCAATATAATAATTCAGGTCACTGTTCCTTCACTGGCTTCTGTCTACAATGAATATGCTTTGAAGAGCCAATTCGAGACTAGCATTTATCTTCAGGTGAACTTTTACTGGTGATCACTCCTAAAATGCTTTAAATTGCTGCAGTGAGTTTGACTTCGTTCAACTGGTTTCCAGGCAAAACCATAGATATCTTCTCCTCCTTAGCTTCTTCTTTCGTTTCCCATGGTTACTTCAGTGTCAGTTTGAACCATCACATCAAATTGTTATGGATTTGCTAATAATCAGGTTTTCCTGAGCAGTATCTTTGCTTGATGTAATCTTACAAACTAATAGTATGATAATCTGGAGGTTCCAAGTAGTGAGGTCCTTCTAACCTCTAGGTGTGGCTTTGCTTAATCGGTGTCTATGACTTTATAAATGATCCATGCAAACAACTTAACTGCTCTTTGCAGAATTTGTTTTTGTACGGATATGGTGCAATCTTCAACCTCCTAGGCATACTTGGAACTGCCATTTTCAAAGGTATGAACGGGAAATCTTGTCTCTGGGACTATTAGATGAAATACCATCCATGGCAGTATCCAAACTTGCTTATACTTCCCCAAGTCTTTTTGACTTGGCTAAAATGTTTATGGTGTATTTATTCACCTCTACCATTGTTGAGGACGTATCAAGCTTAATTTCTTCCTTTACTCGTGGCTAAAATTCTGTCCCAAATGCTCTTTAGGACCTGACAGTTTGGATATCTTACGGGGACACTCACGAGCAACAATGTTTCTAATATGCAACAATGCAGCTCAGGGAATCCTGTCTTCGTTTTTCTTCAAGTATGCAGGTGAGACCTCTCTCACTTATTTGGCTTCCCCAGTCGACGAAATGCATCATGTTTACAACCCATATAACCATCCATTTCTATACCATAAAATTTTGGTGTTTTATAATTCAGTTGTATGTGGGAGTCGGCTTTTTTCTCCTTAAATTTGGCCAATTTCTGCACTTCAAAAATGGATCGTCTCAATTTTTAAGTATTCTGCATGTGCTATTGATTTTAGATTCCTAGCTCTTACAAGGTAGGTCCAATCTGGTAGTGACTGACATGCAGATTTCATTTTTACATGATGTTTGTATGTCTTTTAAATTTTGTTAATTAAATGCATTAACTAATCATAGCTTCAATATTTCCTTTGCAGATACAATTCTGAAGAAGTATTCATCAACTGTTGCCACTATTTTTACTGGAATAGCATCTGCTGTTCTGTTTGGACATACCCTTACTATGAACTTCATCTTAGGAATCTCTATTGTGTTTATCTCGATGCATCAGGTTATATTTGGATGCTGTTATCAATTTTGAGTGGCATGATCAGTTTTTCGCTTGGGCTCACGTCAAGCTTCAACTTTTCAGTTCTTTTCACCTCTTGCAAAGGTCAGGGATGAGACACAAAACGACAGTTTGGAAATGGATTCTCAGAACAACTACAGGTGCGCTCTTCTTTTATGTTTCAACTTTGTGAAAGCAAAACTGATATAGACACGAGATCAGGGTTACCCTACAATGTCTTATATCCACGGGGCTTGTGAGATGCTTATGTCTAGATTTGCCCTTTAGATTGTTTTGGACCAAGTACTTATCATTCTTATGGGTCGGTAGTGTCAGAAATTTGTCTAAACCCCAAGAGTATGGAGATACGCATACCCAGGTTACAGTATATATACATACATATATATATATATATATATATATATATATATATATATATATAAATATGTATATATNGAGTATGGAGATACGCATACCCAGGTTACAGTATATATACATACATATATATATATATATATATATATATATATATATATATATATAAAAAGGCAGACCGGTGCATTAAGCTCCCGCTATGCACGGGGTCCGGGGAAGGGCCGGACCACAAGAGTCTATCGTACGCAGCCTTATCCTGCAGGCTGTTTCCATGGCTTGAACCCGTGACCTCCTGGTCACACGGCACCAACTTTACCAGTTACGCCAAGGCGGTGTGTGTGTGTGTGTATATATATATATATATATATATATATATATATACTTTAGTATGCTAGTTGCACCTGGGTGAATCTTGGATGGCCAGTGACAGACCTCTACCTTTCACTATCACAAAAGGTCAAGATATCTTTCATGCAGCCAAGTAAGTTAATTTGGTAATATTGCTTTGGATATGGAGCCCTTGAAATTTCATGAGCTCTTTATTCCCCCAGTAAGAGAAAAAGCTTTGCAACCTTAGATTTATATCCAAATTATTACTGCTTTTTTACTTTCTTGATTAAATGGTCCGCTTGATGAATTGTAAGCCTTTACGAGAAGTTCAACTGATGAAACTTAATTGTATCTAGAAAGTAAAACAAGTGACGAAGAAGTGCATGACTTAATGACATCTCCACTTTGTGGCTGTCTTCACAAGATATCAGAATGGATAAAAATGAGAGGAAGGATCCAACTTTTTTCAAACGGGAAACCTTTTAGTGACTGCTAGCTAAGCCTACAAAGTGATAAGTAATTGGCAAATGAAGAATGCAGAAAAAAGGAGTTTTCATGCCAAAAACTTCAAAATAGGGAATACCCTCCAGTTAAGAATTGGAAAATTTGAAAAGGAAGAAAGAGGACAGCATTTGAGTGAGAATCCTTATTCATCAGATCAAGAGCTCTTATTGTTTGTTATCAGTTTTTGGGCCAACCAGAGTATTAGCCACTATGTTGATGCATGACTTGATGTACTAGAGGTATTGAGCCTCACCTATTTTTTCACACTGCCCTGGTGCTTTTCTAATAATATTCTTTGAATTATGAAAGTAAAGTAGGGAATTTCCTCAGGGTCCTCATTTCCAAGAGCAGAGAGGGCTTAATGATTTATTTTGAGTGGCCATGGAATCAAACGGAGTCAAGATGAAACAATTGCTTCTTCTGGTTCAATGGAACCATTAAACAATTGCTTTTTTTTTTTTAGTTTCCATTAAACTGTTATTTATCTATATATGGTCTTATTAACTATGCATGTGTCTTAGAAAAACATATTTATCACTTTGATGCATGTTGTGGGGAGTCTTTAGTCTTTGTGTTGCCTTATCTCACTACACATTTGATATCATCAGTCTAGTGCTTCTTCTTTGGAAGAAAATTTGAGTGCTTGATCTCTACAGGTCAAAGGATGGATCCTTCATAAATATGGCTGCTGGAGCAAATGAAGATGTAAGATTCTGATCAGCTTGCAAAGACCTTTTTTCTTGTTTTTTCAGAAGATCATGCATGCATGTATTCCTCTCATCTTTTACGACATTTTACAGGCTAGCCATCGCGTTGGACCTGATGAGAAAGAACCCCTTCTTCCACGTTAGGTATTACAGGTATGAATTCTCCTGGCACTCTTTTGCCCTGTTGAATGATATCTGCAATATAATGATTACAATTGCAGTCTCAGTTGTCGGACAGGTTGACACATAGTGGACTTTCAATATTTAGTTGATATGTTAGAGAAGGTGTTAAGACCTGTGTCATTTACTAATATGCCCTGGCCAAACTTTAGGTCTGCTATTTGATCCCATTTAAATTGATGATGCCTTTAGAGTTTAGACAAATCAGGTTTATATCTAAAAGCGTTTGGCACAACCTACTCTATATTCCTAATCAAATATTCAATAATATTATCTTAGCATACCGATCATGTATTTGGCTGAAGCCCACATGCAAGACTCTTGGTCTTTTGTCAATGGATGTAGGCATTTGCCAGTGATATCATTATATTTGTGTAGGATTTCCATAGCCTTAAAAACCTCCTAGTTGCCAACCTTGTACATTTGTTTACAACGGTGATTATGTGTGTAGTTTCACGGCAGGACAATAGCAAGTTTACCTGGGATGTGAGATTGATCCTAACCCTTCCTGTGTTTTTATGAGCTAAAGTTGATTCTAGGAAATTCAAACTACGTGATAGATGATGAATCGTGATGTGCTCAAGAGTATCTCTACTGATCCCTGAAGTTAATGTGACAGGATTATTACTGGAGAAACATCTTTGGCTGGTGGGTATATATAGGATTTTGGGTCATTACCTTGATATTTAACATCAGTATGCTAAGATTCTTTTCATCCTCCAGATAGGTACTATGTGAGAATTTACTATAGCTCTTTTTTGTCGCATGAAATGAGGGTTTCAGGAACCATAGTCGATAATATTGGAGTTCCAGATGATCTGTATCATCCGTTTTTGTATAGAATTTAGTTCATAACCCAGGCATTACTATGACTTATGTCACGAATTGCAAGCCAAGTATTCTCTTGCACTCTTGCTAGTTGTGTATGACTTTTATCATAGGCGTGAATCCAGGATTTGAAGATTGCTGGTGCCACTATATATATATTTTAAAAACTATTCGGCCATCCATTTTTCCTAGTCAGGTCTTTCAGGCTAGAGGTAGGTATATACATATTTTAAAAAGTCAAATATATTTGATTTAGTTCAATTTTTTTTACGCTTTATTTTCTATTTTCAAGATAAAAGTACATAAAAAATTATTTCATGAAAGTACGTCTGCAATTAGAAATTTTTCTTAAAGAGTAGCTTAATTACTATATAATTTTTGTTTGATTTGATTAATTGATCATTAATTTTGGGTTAATTTTTTCCATTTAATTGTTGCGTTGTGTGACAATTATTTTCAAAGTCAAAATTTTGAAGTTATCAATCTATGAGAATCAAAGAGGAGACAAAGCTTAGTAAAGATGACCAGCAGTAGCCTCAATCAACAGAGGAAGAAAACTTAAAACCTCTATTTGTCAGGGCATTGTTTTCAAAAGCCAACAAATGATACTGCTCAAATTGTACTCCAATATATAAATTAATATTGTATCACTAGAAAGAGAAACTATATAGTACTTAGAATTCTAAAATTACGCATAGAAAGAAATTGCTGATGAAATAAGATATAATTATAGGAAGCAAAATGAAGGCTGATGTAAAGAAATTTAAAAAAGGAAAGAAGATGGAGGGATTTAGAATTGAACCCAGGCCTGTGCGGTACATTAGAGATTTCAAAAGCAACATCTGAACCATGACATCCGCATATCATTTGTGTAATCCGGGTGTCACTATATATATACAGTCAAACTTCTCTATAATAATATTTATGTATAATAACTCTTTAAAAGTCAAGTTTTCCTCATACTCGATCGTTAAGTTATATTTTACCACTCTATAACAGCTTTTTACCTATATAGCAACAATCATATTTATAGCAGCACGCTCTCTTTGTAGTATTACGCCTAAAAAAGCTATATAAAATTTTAAAAATACTAATAATAATTCTAAAAATATGCACACAATCTTTTCCAACAAATAAAATTTCTATCGTGCATAAAATATAAGATTTGAAGATTTGCACATGATATTTTTGTCATTGGACAAATTCCGAAAAATATTTAGATAGAAAATTTAACTGTTAAGCTCTTAGATTGTCTTCAAGGAAAAATTATTGGATACTTTTTTGCTAAAAAATTGGACATAAATTTTTGCCAATTCACGCGTTATATTGCGAGTAAGAGAATGAAATCTACGAAACAAGTTATAATTACAAAGTTTTTCCATCAGTCTCGAAAGAATTTAATTTTTTAGGTAGCTTTAAAATGTATGTCTTAGAGTTTAAATCTTCATACGTTTAGTTATGAATTTATTAATAATGTATTAGCTATCTTTAATATTTAACTAGTGAAATATGTATATATTTTTAAGATTTTTTAAATTTGAATTTTTTCTTATCTTTTATATGTAACATTAAAAAAGAAAAATAATTAATTTTTGGATAATTTTTATTTATAACAATCAAAAAATATTTAAATGTCAAATGTTGTTATAAATGTATAACAATCATTCATTATAAAAGCCAAAAAATATGAGCGGTTATAGAAAGGGTTGACTGTATAACTCATTTTTCATAGATATTAATATATTTATTAAGAATTTTTGCCGAATTATGCCACCCCAATCTGACCAGGTAGATCCTATGCATGTACATTCTATGTAAATTTGTCCCGTGACTACTGTTCTCTCTCTCTCACACACACAAAGTACTTTTCAATCAATTTTTTATGAAGGATTAACGTCACAGTTTTTCAAAATTCTTGCAAATATGTCAGAAAAGTGACTTATATCTTCAGTGCCTTTCGATGATTTGATGGCGGAATATCTCAAAATGTGAAATCAACTCGTCTTTTGTCAGTATATGAATTATAATTATAAGTTAAAAATTGGCATCCTAACGTTAAGAAATTGGACTACTCTCCGGTGATTAGAATTTACATACTGGCATCCCAAGGTTTAGAAATTGGAGCACTTGTTTTGAAAGCTTCATTCCTTTGCTATTATTTTTTCCTTGTGATCCAAAATAAGTGATTTTTTCAGATTTTAAGAATGAATTAATTATTTTTTTTCTACATTACCTTTAGAGTAAATAATGTTGGAGTATGTGTTAGGAGTATTTATGTGAAGAAATATTAAAGGTTAATATAGTAATTTCATTGCTAATTAACGTTAAAAAATAAATTTTTTAATATACGTGAAAACTATAAAAAAAACAATCTCTTATTTTAGACCGGAAGAAGTATTGAATTTCCTTTTGCTTTCTCTTTTAAGCGTAGATAATAAAGACCTTTGTTTTCCTCGAAAGGAGCAATATGCTTGAACTTCTTTCAGTTAAATAAATTTAAAACTTAAATAAAGAACTAGCAAGTGCATCGCTGCCTACTTATTCCTTTAATATAATGGAAAAACTTTATTCCTTTTTTTTATAGACAAACGTTCTGCTTACTTCCATTTTAATAACAATCATATCCGATTACTCAAAGAAAAATCTCCAGAATAAGAAATCGTTTTAGTTTTATACTTATTTCTTCTTTTCCTTTTTTGGCTATTGCTTTTCGTAGTGAATATATTTACTATAACTTTCACTTCAGACCAAAGAACACTTACGTCTCTGTTTGTTTGCACTTAATGGAGGTCTGAATCTTAATTATTCAGATCTCAAATATTAATTGCATTTATTTTTTAACGTCTTACTCTTAATTATTCAGATCTTAATCATTAAGTGTGTTTGTTTCTTTTACTTCACAACCACTTAATGAGTCTGAATAGGTCTATATGATTAAGATCTATTACAGAGACTTAATTTCATTAAGATGCTATCACATATTCATTATTAACTGTCGCCACCTCCTATCATTATCAACTACCACCATGCCGCCGCCACCACCATACTCAACCACCACCACTACCCCACCACCACCACCTCCACTACCACTACGCCACCATCATCCTCAATCATAGCCGCCACCATTATCGACCATCACCACCCACTATCCCCACCACTCCGACCACCATCATTCTCACCCACAATCAACACTCCTCCACCTCAACTACCACAATTGATCACCCCATCACCATGAACAACCACAATCACCATCAACAACCACAACTGACCACCCCATCACTATCAACAACTACAGTCGGCACTGCCCATCATTATAACCTACCATTATCTACCCACTACCTTCCTCAATCACAATTACTACCACCACCCGCCATTATTAACTATCACCAACCACCACCACCACCATCCTCAATCATATTCGCCACCACTACCAATCACTACTAGCTACTAGCATGAACCACCCATCAACCAAAACTACCACAAATCACCGCCTCTAGTCGGCATTCACCCGTTAGCCATCACCATCAACAACTATCATATTTTAAAAAACTATATATTTTATTGATAGAGTATAAGATTAGTTATTTCATTTGAATTTTATGCTTATTAATTTTCAAATAATATTTATATATTCAGATGTTAAAAATCAAACAGTCTTAATTATTTCTATTTAGATCTTAATACACATCTTAATATATTCATATGTGTATACAGATTCAGATGTCTTAATCTTAATACACATCTTGATATTCAGATGTGTATTCAGATTCAGACGTCTAAATCTTAAAAAAAACAAATAAGGACTACGCGGATAGGAAAAGGAAAGAGCAAAATAAAGCTGAAGATTAAGTGCAATAACATCAAGTATATTACCAATATACCTCAAATTTGAGTTGGAGAGCAAACTAGTATGCACACACATCGTTATTACTAAACTATAATATAACAACACTAATAACATACCTAGTAAAAATCTCACTGGTGGAGTCTGGGGAGAGTAGAGTGTATGCAGACCTTACCCCTACCCCGGAAGAGTAGAGAGGCCGTTTCCTAGAGACCTTCGGCTCAACAGAAGAGACAATAATATCATAAAAGAACCAAAAGAAAAGGCATGTAACAACAAAGAATCCAAAAAGATAATAACAACACCGTAGGAGACAACAAATAAGTGAAAGGGCAATAATGCAAAACTATGCAAAAAAACAAAATGATGTGAACACAACATAGACCGCTAACAGACCTAGACAAAACTCTATCAGACTACCCGGTACAAAGAGGAAAAAACTCTCGACTAATCCCTAGTCTACAACCCTAATGCTCGGCCTCCACACGTTCCTATCAAGAGTCATGTACTTGAAAATCTGAAGCCGCACCATGCCCTGCCTGATCACCTCCCCCCAATACTTCTTAGGCTACACTCTACCTCTTCTCGTACCTGCCAAAGTCAACCGCTCACACCTCCTAACCGCGACATTTATGATTCTCCTCCGCACGTACCCGAACCACCTAAACCTCGCTTCCCGCATTTTGTCGTCCACGGGAGCAACGTCCACCCTCTCCCGGATATCTTCATTCCTTATCTTATCCAGTTTAGTATGCCCACACATCCATCTCAACATCCTCATTTCGGCTACTTTCATCTTCTGGATATGTGAATTCTTCACCGTCTAACACTCATCCTCATACAACATAGCCGGTCGAACCACCGCTCCGTAAAACTTACCTTTGTGTTTCGGTGGCACCTTTTTTCACATAAGACTCCAGATGCTAACCTCCATTTCATCCACCCCACACCAATACGATGCGTGGCATCCTCATCGATCTCCCCATCTCCCCCGATAATTGACCCTAGGTACTTGAAACTTTCTCTCTTGGGGATGACTTGTGAGTCGAGCCTCACCGCCATGTCTGCTTCCCCCGTCACGCTGTTGAACTTACATTCCAGATATTTCGTCTTAGTCCTTTCAACTTGAAACCTTTGGACTCCAGGACCTGCCTACAAACCTCTAATCTCTCATTGATGTCGCCTCGCATATCGTCAATAAGAACTATATCATCAGCGAACAACATACTCCATGGCACCTCCCCTTGAATATGGTGTGTCATGGCGTCCATCGCCAGGGCAAATAGGAATGAGCTAAGTGCAGATCCTTGGTGTAACCCCATAACCAATGGAAAAAGCTCTGAGTCATCTCTCGTGGTTCTGACCCGAGTCTTAGATCCATCATACATATCCTTTATCGATCTAATGTACGCTACCGGCACTCCTTTCACCTCCAGACATCTCCAAAGAACGTCCCAGGGACTTTTTCATACGCCTTCTCTAGGTCAATAAACACCACGTGAAAATCCCTCTTCCTATCCCCGTACTGTTCCACCAACCTCCTAATAAGGTGGATAACTTTCGTAGTAGAACGTCCCGGTATGAACCCAAACTGGTTTTCAGAATTCAACACCGCCTTCCTTACCCTCCCTTCCACCACCCTCTCCCAAACTTTAACGGTATGGCTTAACAACTTGATGCCCCTATAGTTGTTACAATTCTGGATATCACCTTTGTTCTTGTACAGCGAAATCAACATACTATATCTCCACTCATCTGGCATTTTCTTCGTCCTGAAAATAACATTAAACAACCCAGTCAACCACTCCAATCCTGCTCTAACCACATACCTCCAAAATTCTACTGGAATCTCGTCTAGACCGTTCGCTTTGCCCCGGCTCATCTTACATACAACTCCCACAACCTCCTCCATCTTAATACGCTTATAGTACCTAAAGTCTCGGAGACTCTCGGAGTGCCCCAACTCCCCCAGCACAATGTTACCACCCCCTCTTAATTCAAAAATTTATGAAAGTATATCTGCCATCTATGTTTAATATGGGACTCCTCCGTCTACACTCTACCTTCCTCGTCTTTGATGCACCTCACTTGATCCAGGTCACGAGCCTTCCTCTTTCTCACTTTGGCCACCCGAAATAACATCTTCTCCCACCTTTACCCCTCAGTTCCTCATACAACCGACCAAACGCAACATTCTTAGCTTCAGTGACCGCTAATATCGCCTCCTTCCTAGCTTCCTTATACCTTACTTTGTTCGCTCTCCTCTGCTCCTCATCGGTGCTCTCCATTAACGAGAGGTACGCCGCTTTCTTTGCTTCCACTTTACCTTGGACCACGTCATTCACCACCAGTCGCTTCGGTGCTCGCCATAAATGCACTTCGAGACCCCTAACACCTCTCTCACCGCCTCCCTTATACAGTCCGCCGTCGCCGTCCACATAGCGCTAGCATCCGCATAATAAATTATAGTTTAATTTATTACTAAACTATAATAAATTAGTATATATATTCTTATCTCAATACTACATAATTATTATAAATTAATATAATTTGTTGCAAATATAAGTTTTTACCGTTGAATTTGATAGGCTTATAAATCCTATAATTTTCTTTTGGTTTCCCATCCAGCGTCCAGTACCTTTATTGGTTTACCACAAATTTTTTTATACTCATAACTCAAACCCGAGACCTCTAATTAAGAGAAAAACAGTCACATCCACTACACCACATACTTTGGATTATAAATCCTATAAGTTATTCTTAGAACTTGAACCACAAAGAAGGGCTCAAATCATTTGGTGAAACCGTCAAATGAGCCAAGAATACTTGAAGATGAAGCTTTAAAGTGTAAAATTGTCTCACGTGCTTAATTAATAATGAACGTAAAGTGGCAAAACAGAGACTTGGCATCCAAGTTTTAGAATATTGACTCATTATTCTAATGCAGCCTCTGTTTTTCTTTTATTTGCATAGTTTATTTGAAGCATAATCCAAAATAGTAGTATTAAATTCAGAGGAAATTACTTTATCATTGCCCCTCATTTTGCCAGAAAGTTGTAAGGCATATGCTTTATTAGTTCTTATTCCACTAGTCAAAATTGAATTCTTGGACCCCCATTATATTCTATACATTTATTAATTTATTATGTAATGTTGCAGTAGTGCAAAAAATGTACTTGTATATGTTATTTCAACATTATATGATTTGACTGGAAAAAAAAAAGTTATGATATTTATTATTCATGTATAGTGATAGTTGAGAAAAAAAAAACTAAAATATGGTTGAAAGTTAGTTTGATAGAGAAAATATCAAATTAAAATTTAGAATTTGAATGGTTTAATAAATTTGGGTTTTTGAAAATTGTACACATTTATCGAAATAGAAGGATGCCAAGTAAGTTTAAGTTATATCAATATGAAAAGAGTGTCATATAATTTCAAACAGGAGAAAATAATTTTTTTTCTAATAATATTACACAATGATAGTACAGGAATATCAGGATTGAGGGGATAAATGTTTTAAAGAAACATACTAAAAGCCTTAAATATTTTAGCAACTAGTTGCATATAAAAGTTATACAAAAAATAAAGTAGTATAATATAAAGTCCTATCCTTTTCTTCTTTCTCTTTTCGTTTATTTTAGTTTAGTTATACCTGTAGACAATAAATTGCGTCGAGAAAATATGATCAAGACCAAAAAATATCGCAACAATCGTAGTATTTTATTTCAAATATTCGAGTGTTACAATCTCCATGAATCCTCTGATTCTACTTTTCTAGTATAAATTCAAGAGCCTTAAGCTTGATTTTGAATTTTAATTTGATTTATCCGTCGCGAACACTTTGATTGTTGCCACGAATTTTATCACGAACATGTAGCCTTGATCTTGAACGGCTTGTATTTGATTTGATTTCGTTCTTGATCTTGAATACTTGAATTGTTCTTCGTTCTTGAGCTTGAACTTGATTTTCTTCGTTCTTGAACTTGAACTTGAGTGCTTGAAGCTTGAAACTTGTAGAGAAATTTGCGGCGTTTAATCCACGAGCTCTCTCTTGCTTCTTGTTATAACTTCTGGTGGTTTTTCTGGGTTATGAAGACCCCTATTTATAGTTGTGGAAGGGAAGAGTTATGATAAGAACAAACTCTTTTCGACCAATCAAATTGAAGTGTGACATGAGCGCATTTGATTGGCCAGGACACGTCACTTGTACATGTGGCGCGATTTCACTGGCCTTTTAATTTGATTTGGCATGCCTTGTCATTTTGACATGTGGCACGATCCTATTGGCTCTTCCATTTGACGTGGCACCAAATTGGGCTTCTAGGAAGATGACATATTAGGCTTAATGAAGTGGGCTTATCACTTTAGCCCAATTAAATGGGCTAGCCCTATGGATTAAGACTCATTTATTTAATCCATATATATTGGACTTATATAATTAATTCAATTATATTAATCCAAAAAAATTTATTTGAACTAATATATCTTGAATTTAAAATATAGTCCAAATTATTTTACGAATTTAATTTCAATAAAATTTATACGTCTACAAATGCCCCCTACTTCAAGACTTGTCAAGATATAAACTTTTAAGACTAGGCTTAGAAGCTTTTACAAAAGTAATCAGTATTTCAAGAATTTATTAAGTACGCCTTCATCAAATTGTAGCTAGAAATTCCTCAAAGAATTGACTTATATTATTTCGTTAAAGGTACTACCTTTGAAGTAGCACCTTAAAATTTGAACTATCTTAAAATAATTGCACATTTATTCACCATGAAGTCATTAAGTTTGCATCCTTTTTTTTTCCACGTGGGATTCCTTTTCAATGCTTTTTTACTCTCCGTCTCTAATTAGGATACTACCACCAACGTTACTCAATTATTTTAGGAGACAACCAAGCATGCTTGATATCCTTTCCACATTAGAAACAAATTGCTACTACTGCCTTACAATAATCCCACATCGAAAGAATATTTTTAACAACGACTTTTATCATCTATATAAACCCATGCTTACGCATTTATTAAGCATCAATTTGTAACTTGCAAACTTGCTCGATTTCACATCTGGCAGGTACAGTTTTATATTTTGGTTGCGTTTCTTGTCTTTTCTTTTTTTTCTTTCTTCTTTTTCTTTTTTTGTAGGTCAACGAGGATGATGTGTTCTTGTTAATCGTTTAACAAGATGATCCATGCATGAAGAATGACAATCACAGGGTGTGAGGGGATGGGTACTCATTCCTGCCCGAATATCGGAGAGATTACTCTTAAAATGACCCGACTAACGGAGAGATTATTCTCAATGTGGGCCTACTATCGGAGAGATTACTCTCAAAATGATCCGACTACCGGAGAGATTACTCTCAATATGGCCTGACTACCGGAGAGATTACTCTCAATGTGGCCCTACTACCGGAGAGACTACTCTCAAAATGACCCGACTACCAGAGAGATTACTCTCAGTATGGCCCGACTACTGGAGAGATTACTCTCAAAGTGGCTCGACTACCGGAGAGATTACTCTCAATTCGGCCCGACTACTGGAGAGATTACTCTCAATGTGGCCCGATTACCGGAGAGATTACTATCAATGTGGCCCGACTATCGGAGGCCATTTCATCTATTCAGACCTTTGTGTTCATTATAATTTTCTTGTTTTGGATTTTGATGACATTTTTTTTCTCTCTCTTTATTTTTTGCAGCTTGAAGAGATGGCAAATTTCAGGGACTATATCTCACCTTCCTCCAAAATAAGATATGTCATAATCGAGACCGAAGATGACATAGAACAAACTAAGCTTTTGGTTCACACCCCACAAGCTGGCTGGTATGCAGCCTTATGGCCTTCTTTGAGGAACTCCCTTTATGTAGAAAACTGACCTTGGAGCACAAGTCAACTTCTAATCCATTGTCCAAGATGTGGTCTTTCCAAGCGCCAATCCATCGCCACGTGAACATTGCTAGCACCTTTCCGAACTTAGGACGTCGCATAATTCAAGGCGAAGTACGTTGGGGAAACACAACAACAATCGATGGTGAGTATCGTCATATTCCAGGATATTGGGAATGGGCTGAAGACGTACTTGGTGGAAGAGTACAACAAAGATTTATGATGCTGTCTATGCCTCACTTTTCACTTATGATCGAAACTCGAACATTTTACAAGCATTTTGTGAGGCTTGGTTCCACAAGACGAACACGCTTCTTACATCAGCTGGAGAACTATCTATCTCTATTTGGGACTTACATATCCTTGGAGGTCTGCCATTGTGGGTTCTCCATATGAAGAAGTGGTACCTGAGACAAGAGAAATTATTGGTTTGGACAAAAAACAGATAAGATTTATCCCTCGATCTTGCGAGTATTTATTTGTTTCCTTTCATCATCTTAAGGAAAGTACGGGTGCTAACCAAAAGGTCTCATTCAGTAAGTGGACAAATTTTTGGTATAACAAAACTTTAATATATAAACCTGCCCCACCGCGAAAGGAAAAGAAATCTGCGTGCCTAAAGTCGACACATAATCCTATCAGAGTTATTCCCGAGACAACGAGGTGGTCGAGTGATCAAGAAGTTATATTCTCCAAGCTTAGGGTGAGGGCTGACAAGAAAGATGAAACTTATGTAGAAGCATTGTTATCAATTTGGCTATGTGCCTTTGTCTTTCCCAAGGCGAAAAACTTCATTCGTCCGGAGACTTTTAAGATGGCAAGCACGATGGCAGGCGGGCGAAAGATTAGCCTTGCGGTCCCAGTTTTGGCGAGTATTTATCATGGTTTGAATAAGATTTTGTGTTCTTCCCAACTTGATCAGGTCAAAGTTTGTTTTCCCATTCATTATGTTTACAGCTGGCTTGCACATTACTTCAAAACCCATTATCCACTTGCTAAGGGTCCATTTGTCCCTCTGATGGTAGCATACTCAGGAGAGGGAGCTGCGAGATACTTTGACGAGAAGGATGCAAGAAAACACATCCATATTGGGGAAGATATAGTTTGGACATGTCACGACCCCAGTTCGCCCTCCGTGAACATGTCGTGATGGCACCTAGTCCCTATAACTAGGTAAGCTTAACAAGGCGGAAAAATAACATAACTTGCGGAATAATTAAGTAAAAACTGAACAATCTAAAAGAAAGACTGTATATAAATGTCGCTCGGAATATACAACTAAAAAATAATGCGGAAGTCTACAATTTCACCCCAAAACCCGGAAACTCACGAGAAACACAGGCTAACAGAAATGTAATACAAGGCTCTAACTCCACAATGTCTAAACAACTGTAAGGAAGGAAAAGTTGTCCACTAAAGCTGGAATAAGATAGAGACTCCTGGTCTGCGGACGCGGTAGCTGTACCTCGAAGTCTCTGCTAGATCTCCCAACCTTGGGGATAGTGCGCCTGGGTGAAGGTACCTGGATCTGCACATGAAAAACATGCGCAGAAGGGGCATGAGTACACCACAGCGGTACTCAGTAAGTGCCAAGCCTAACCTCGGTCGGGTAGTGACGAGGAAGGTCAGGGCCCTACTAAGGTTAAACAATATAATAGAAATTTACAGTATGAAAATAGGCAGTAATAATGAGTACAACAGTGAAATAAGATAGGTCAAACAAGGCAATAAATAAAATACAAGAACGGAGTAAACACGGAATATGTACAACACAATAACAATGGTAACAATGAGGATCTCCCAGGATACCGTCATGTAGTCCTTTTCTC